>PVJS01055135.1:0-12740 GCA_004027185.1 Glis glis | reverse complement strand
GGGTCTCACGAAGTTGCGGTGGGCCTCACTAAGGAGAGAGAGAGAGAGAGAGAGAGAGAGAGACAAGGAGAGAGAGAGTGTGAGAGCTGAGGCTGGCCGCGAACCCCGATCCTCCGGTCTCCGCCTCCCAAAGTACTGGGATTACAAGCGTGCGCCACAACGCCCGCCCGGCTCCCAGCCTTTTTTTCTTTTTTGTTTTGAAACAGGGTCTTGCTAGGTTGCTGAGAGTCTTGCTAAGTTGCTGAGGCTGATCTCAAACCTGCAATCCTCCTGTCTCTGCCTCCCAAATGCTGGAATTACAGGCCTGTGCACCATGCCTGTCTTAGAATGTGTGTGTGTGTGTGTGTGTGTGTGTGTGTGTGTGTTTTACTGGGGATTGGACCCAGGGGCATTCTACCTCCGAGCTATACCCTCAGCCCTTTTTTTTTTAAATTTTGAAACAGGGTCTCACTAAATTGCAGAGGCCCTCTGAGTGAATGATCACCCAAAACAAACAATTGTCTGGGATAAAGTTTGACTAGGCTCTGGGTGTGATGTCAAGTGTACTCCTTCTTGCTAAAGGATCCAGCCTTTAATTAGCTAGGGGAACTCCAAACAAAGCCCATTCCTGTGCTTTGAGAGGGAAAGTGGAGTAAGAGACTGGAGGGGGATGTGGTTAGGAGGTCAGAGAGACCTTGGTTGTCCTTCAGTTCACATAATTCAGCCAAAGCATCACACTTTGTGGTATCACTTTTAGAGACCAAATTAACTGTAAATCAGAGACCAAATTAACTGATATTTGAAGACCAAGTAGTGTTTCTAAGACAAATGGGTCAAAGCGAATACATACTGATTTGATTTATTTTAATAAGAATTACCCTTGATAAACTCAGAACCTTTTGAATGGCAAATGAGCATGGCCCAGGGACTGCTGAGTGGAGGGTAGAGTGGTGTTGCTGGTGGAGGGATATTACAGGAGCTAGTGTGATTTCCTCATCTTCAGACTCCACTGCAAAGAGATCTATGATTGACAAGATCGAAGGCATTGTTGTAGGGACGCTGATTTATTAGTCACAGAATGCAAACATGCAAATATGAGAGAAACTAAGTCAAGATTTCTAATTTATTATAATTGTCAAATTGAAAGTAATAAAAAGCCGGACATGGTGGAGCATGCTTGTAATCCCAGTACTTGGGAGGCTGAGACAGGAGGGTCGCAGGTTCACGGCCAGCCTCAGCTACTTAGTGAAGCCCTCCACAACTTAGTGAGACCCTGTTTCCAAATAAAGAATAAAAAATAGGGCTGGGTATGTAGCTTGGAGGTAGAATGCCCCTGAGTTCAATCCCCACTACTGCAAAAAAAAAAAAAAAAAACAAAAAACAAAACAAGAAAGTAATAAAAGTGAAAGAAGAGCTACAGGGTCCAGGAGAAGAAAGGTTTTAAAAGCAAATATACAGAAATTAACAACTGGGTAGATACGAGGATGAAAATATGATTCAAAAAATTTTTAGAAAGAATGGCATATTGTGATAGCATTTAGATTTTTGTTCAATATTGTGCTTTAATCAGTATGCATCATAAATTACTGTGTTTGTTAACAGAATAAAATAAGTATTTTGAAATCAAGTTAATATTTTTTTAATTTCAAGTTTTTTTCTGGATATGAACTGGTCAATTTCTCCGGTTTCACAAAGATAGTGCTCATTAATGGGGTAATTCTGCAAATAAAATTATTATAATGCATTGTATATAAGCAAATAATGTAATTAATATATAGTGTTCTTTTTGGTTTCTTCTTTAAAGAAGGCACTCTGTTAAAATGAAAGATGTGTGTGTGTGTATCCATATATGTACATGTATCTATATATGTATGTATATATGTATAAATGTATGTATGTATATATATATTTATATATATGGATTCTGCTTTTATGTTTCTACTAGTTTTAAAATGTCATTTTAGGTCAAGTTAATTATCTTTTTTGTGATTTCACCACATAATGAGGAAAAAAATAACTTACAGCATAATATACTATTTTTAAAAATCTAAACCAGCTTTAGTATCAGGACTTTTCATTTCTACCCATTTTCATATCAACAGTCAAGAAACTATAATGTAGATTTAATTGCCTTATCTATTAAGAGTTTCCTATTAGAGCAGATAAGTAGCACAAATATTTTATGACAACTCATTTTTACTGTTTTGTTTGGCTGTGGGGAAATGTATTTTGTGGATGTGTAGTTGTAGTTGGTCTTTTCTTAAAACTATATAGAAGAAAGGAATCAACAGGAGTAAAAAATAGGCATTGTTATTTAATAAGGTACTGTGGATCAGAGATAAATGATATAACCCAATTGCTTATTCTTTCCACTTCCTATTTATGCTATTTAAGGGAATAAAGAACCTGTTTTCTTCTAGCAAGATGCATTCTGCCAGGTAGGAGCTAGAAAAAGAAAAAGATTGGTTCCACACTGTAATTATTTAGCATTCTTTTTGCTTGAGCAAGGTGAAAAACACCAATAGGTCTGCACATACACAAGAAAAAAATTTAAATGTCAAACATACATTCATTATAGGCTATTATAGGAGAGTGTATTTAAATCTGGGGAGGAGACACATAACCTGATATTCACTAAGCTGTTATTTATTCTTCACTAAGAAACTGAGAATGATTAAGGAGAATGACTACATGCGTTTGCAACTAGTTCTAGGCCTAAAGATACTGTCTATGACAATTTCAATTTTGTTTCTTTTGATACCATAACATGATTCACTTCCTCCTACTACCACTGATAAAACCATAATCTGCATAATACTCAAAGGAAATTGTTGCTCCTTTCAATATGTTGCAAAAGCGAAACAAGTCTGTTACGCTTTAAATTGATCTTCATGCTCTAAGATATTTGAGTCCTTTGTCTTTCCCACATAGAGTAAAATTTTATTCCTATTGGCTTCCTAGCCTTGAAAGTATGATGTCTACCATGGATCCTTTCTATGTCACATAATGTTTTGTTTGACTGGGTTTTGTTTGTGTGTTTTGGACAGAGTTATAGAGGGTGAAGGGGTTCAGAAAATGACACCTCTAAATGCTCTCACTCTGGCATATTGATTGTTTTGAGCTTCAGGCACTTAAGAAACAGCACAGGCAGGAAGCTCTCCCTGGCCTCCCCTCCCCTTTTCTACCTAAAAGAAGGTCATAAAATTTCCTCAAGGAAATGTGTCCTCCCCGGGGTGCCAGGAAGAGAGGAACATTCTTTACACCAGAAACTGGGAGTCAATATCTGAAGGGACCTGTGCAAAGCTGCTAAAAGGAACTTCATCTTTCATTTGATCCCTCCACACATTTCCGAGTTGCTGTTGCACAATGTGCCACCCCATACCAAGCAAGCCTCTTGGCCTTGTCACATAGCCATAATTTATCCTTCTTTGTATAAAAATATTTATAAGCTTTTGGGACTAACAAATTCTTTGGGTCTTCATTTCCCTTCTGAAGACTCCTGTGCACAAGTAAAAAGAAATTTATATGCTTTTCTTTTGTTAATCTCTCTTATGTCAGTTCAACTCTTAGGCTACTCACAGTACCTAAAAATATGACAAAAGGAGGTTTTCCTTCTTTACATGGGCATTATAAGTAAGTGTGAATGGCAAACTGCTCTCTTAATTTCTAAAAATTAAAAAAAAATTATCCCAAATTTTTAACATGCTTTAATGTTTCACAATTATATCAAAATTTTTCTATGAGAAAAAAAATCATCCTTTCTTATGACATTAATGCAGTCGTCTAGAATATGTTTTTTAAAATCTAAATTGAATATTTTAGATATTGGATAGTCTGATTATGTTCAGAATCAGAAGGACTCCTGAAGGAACCATAGAAATTCTTTTAACATATTTTATTTCATCAGAAATAATATATATTTTAAAATATACTAGATATGAAATATACTTTAATGCAAACATCTCACCAAGAACACAAATTCATCCAAAGTCCACTGCACTCCAACAACTCCGGCTGATTTGGGGGATGCCAAGTTTGCTAACTCCCAAGGTAAATTATTACTATTAGAATTTAGTTTCTTAAATTGGGCAAACTATGGTTTCTCATAAAATGCCTGCCATCATTTTATTTTTTCTTCTAAAAATGAGTGATAATTCTTGTAAACTTACTTTAGATGATGTGTTAGTCAGCTTTCTGTCACTATAACAAGTATCCGAGATAACCAATTTATAAAAAGAAAAAGTTTATTTTGGCCCATGGTTTTAAAGGTTTCAGTCCATGATCATTTGGGCATGACAGAGCAAAACTGCTTACCTCATGGCCAGGAAGCAAAAAAGAGAAAGAGGAAGCAAAAAAGAGAAAAGAGAAAGAGGATGCACCCCAAATAACCTAAAGACCTCCCACTAGGCCCCACCTCTTAGTTTCTATCATTTCCCAGTAGTACCACCCTGAGGAGCAAGTCTTTATTACATGGACCTTTGGGGGACAATTAAGATTTACATTGGGCCTGGTGTGGTGGTGCACCCTTGTAATCCCAGTACTTGGGGGACTGAGACAGGAGGATTGCAGATTCGAGGACAGCCTCAGCAAATAGTGAGACTCTCATCAATCTAGTGAGACCCTGTTTCAAAATAAAAAATAAAATAGGGCTGGGGGTGTACCTTGGAGGAAGAGTGCCCCTGGGTTCCATCCCAAGTACAAAAAAAAAAAGAAAAAAACACTTACATTGTAGCAAATGATAAATTTTTAAATAGTTTGAAGTTGGATACGTACATCTTTTCCATTTTAAATTTTCCCATTTCTTACTATTTTTCCCTATATGAGTGAATTTCAAGGCTAATTGCCCTCCTATCACCTATAACTAAAAGTCCTTAGGGAATGCTTATTCTGTCATAGTTTAACCCTTGCCATTCCAAAGCTAGGGTAACCTATCACAGAGAAAAACCAACTGGATAGTCAATTTTGTATGAGTACTAGTAATACCATTGTTGATGTTTTATTACTATATGAGGGTCACATCAGAGGAAAATTTACTGATTGTGTTCTGTCCTAGTTTTTGCCATATTCGTTTATTATTTTAGATTTTGCATGACATTTAGATTTTGTATAACATTTATGAAAAGTCATAACTTCTGAAATATTTTCAAAGTATTATTTTCTTTTTTACACTATTTTGAGGTAGGCTGTGTCTAAATACTTGCCCTTTAAGTTGTGTGTGAATTAGATTAAGCTAGATTAATGTGTTGAAAACTATAATACAGCAAAAAATTGGAAGCGTCATGAACAGAACCACATTTCTTTTGCTTTCATTTAATATCATTGTGAATGCTAAGTTAAAAGGTACTTTAGTATCAACTGGAACTTTGTCATATTATTATATGTCAACATATATGTAGACATGCATCTGTAAACACACATATCAAAACATGTATTTTATAGCAGTAAAAAACTTTAGTTATAGTGATAACTTGGGAGAAATAACAAGAACATTACCCCATATATTGAACACTGAGTTTTCTTAATGAACAACCAAGCCCAGAAAATTGTGAATTTGTAGTTATGGAGCACCTATCTGCCTTGACATTTGAAATGATGTGTTACCACTATGAAACTTCTTACACATTTCAAAATGTATTTGAAATGCAAAGAAATCAAATTGCTATGGGGAGAAAAAACTATCAACCTTGCTTGCTTTTATAAAGATGTAATGACAGTAGATATGTTGAAATATCAAAACATTTTATTGGATTTGAAAATAAATTAATCTTCATGCATTTTTAGAAGTTCTGTTTTATTTTGCAAAATTTGGTCTGCCCAGTGCAAAACTCTACCTAATAAGTATAAAAATATGACCAAGAAGTTTTGGGATTTGGTGT
The DNA here is from genome assembly GCA_004027185.1 of Glis glis. Taxonomy (NCBI): domain Eukaryota; kingdom Metazoa; phylum Chordata; class Mammalia; order Rodentia; family Gliridae; genus Glis; species Glis glis. Next base: position 6,885 of record PVJS01055135.1, on the reverse strand, counting down.
TCATATTGCTTAATTATTAAGTATCGATGATTAGTCATTAATATGTCAATATTTGAAAGACAACATGTAGCATTAAGGTAATTAATTAAAATAGGTTATTTCTTTTGTCTAGCATATGGTTTGTAAACAATAGTCTATATGATTATATTATTATATTATATGATTATATTATTAAACCAGTATTATAATAATGCACTTTAGAATTTAATCCAACACATTAAGTTATTTATTCAGTTCATTATCTGTGTTTTTGTGTGTATGTTTGTACCTGTGTGTGTTACAGCTGTTATTTCAAGAAACCAAGAAGGGCCAGGAGAAATGGGAAAGGCTGTGTTGATTCCAAAAGATGACCAGGAGAAAATGAAAGAACTGTTTAAAATCAACCAGTTTAACCTTATGGCCAGTGACTTGATTGCACTTAACAGAAGTCTGCCAGATGTAAGATTAGAAGGGTAAGTTTACCTCTGTTAATTCGTCTTGTGTATTAGTAATCCCCATATATCAGAATCTCAGAACATCAGCTGAGAGTATACTACTTGTACAACTGTATTGCTCTAACTACCTATGACATGGCAGAAATTTACTGTGCATGTATATACTGACAAATAGGAACTATTTTCTTCTCTGACAGAGCAAATATATTACTTTCAAAGAGAGATTACACAGGCCTAATAGGTTTTTCTTCATGAGTTTTTTGTTTTGCTTTGCTTTATCTTGGCAAATGCAGAACAAATATGTTCTTTAATAGATAATTTCTCATCTGCGTACAATGCACCATATACTTTGTTTTGAAAATGCACATGCTTTGTCGTTCCAACATAAAAATTGCCAGTTGTTGGTATGATTCTTCATCCCATTAAAATGATTTATTAGCCGGGCGTGGTGGCGCACGCTTGTAATCCCAGTACTTTGGGAGGCAGAGACCGGAGGATCCGGATTCGCGGCCAGCCTCAGCTCTCTCTCTCTCTCTCTCTCTCTCTCTCTCTCTCTCTCTCTACTTAGTGAGGCCCTCCGCAACTTCGTGAGACCCGGTTTCAAAATAAAGTATAAAAAATTGGGCCGGGGGTGTAGCGCGGAGGTAGAACGCCCCTGCGTTCAATCCCCGGTACCGCAAAAAAAAAAAGATTTATTATGGGTTCTAATAATTTATGCTGGTATTTATAATTAATTGGAATGCTGCGTTATCAGAAATTGAAAAATATTTACTTGTAAATAATACTGGATGAAAAATGAAAAATCAACTTTTATGTGCTTAACCATAATCTATTCTCTAGATAGTTAAACACATTTTAAACTAATGTAATAGAAATTAGAATATAGGATTGTGACTCATTGCAGTAACAAAAGATATATTCTGAGATTTTTAAAATATTCCAAAGTTTACAAATATACTCCAGGACACACTTCCATGTAAATAATTGTTCTTTTATGCACATAATGATTTTCTTTATACAGAATAAAATCATAATACAAATAAAGTTTTTTACCTATATTACATTAGTTATATGTTACATTAAATATTGTGGTATTAATATTATATTCATTAAATCCAACATTTTTTCTTTCTGAATTATTTAAAATAAGACCAAATCATTATTGAGATGCCTGTGCTAATTGTGATTTCTCACATCACTGTATGTTTTTAAATTTCTCTCTCCAAAAGTCATGTGCATGTATTTTTCTGTCACTCTATACCCCAATATGATGTAAAATTACAGTGCACCAAATTTAAAAAAAAAGAAAACCACAGATGTTATGGACAGTTTGGTCCCCGGCAACTGGTTAAACATTGAATATTAAATTTGTATATTTTAAAGGTATAAGTAATTTTACATATAGTTAATGCATATGTTCTTATATATTTAGTCACATTTGCATTTTTAAAGATATACAATAAGCATATTCTTCAAAATAATTTTGAACATCTAGGTGCTATTATGTTTTAATGTTGCAATTATTATTTTGTTTTCTATGCTATGGTGTGATGGAATGGATAAATATAGGCATGTATTCAGGAAAACTTTTTAAATACTATTTCAGATTTTTTAAGAGTAGTTACAGCTATCAGAATTAAATAAATTAAAAGTTGTGACATCTGGGATTATCAAGGTAGAAATTGATTTACTAGTAAACCATGGGTTAAAAAAAGTAAAGTCTTAATTGAGCATAAATTTAAAATATTTTTGAATTATGGTACTCCTTTTTAAAATCACTTAGCAACTTAATGCCTGAGTTATTAAGTGTTAAACTATGAAACAATTCACCATTTGAAAATAAATTCCTTTCCTTAGCAAGATGGACTTGGTAGTGTAAACTTGTCCCAGTTGTTGGAAGGCTGAGACAGGAGGATCACAGGTTCCAGGCCAGCCTCAGCAACTTAGTGAGACCCTCAGCAACTTAGTGAGACCCGGAGACCCCATTTCAAAATAAAAAATAAAATAGGACCGAGGGTGTAGCTCAGAGGTAGAATGCCCCTGGGTTCAATTCCCAGTACCAAGAAAAAAAAAAGTTAAGTTGCTTAGCCTAAAAAGTACATAAAATACCATATTTACTGTGCTTATTATTGCTTGAATTGAGATTTTTACATATAGTCTATTAAATAATAGTAATGAAATGAATAATTTTCTATTTCATTTTTCTTTGACATCATAGTTGTAGGTAAGAAACCAGAAACGACATCCAAAATTCCTAGAGAAATCACAGGGTGTGAGATTCACTGGGACAATTGCAAGTCATTTTGAATGACTCAATCGTGTGATTGCCTGTGAACAACTAATGTTGAGAAATTAACCATGAATCACACATCCAAACTGTTATTGTAAAGTTGTAGAAATATGTTAATCCTTGTTTATCTAAAAAGTATTTTTAAAATTTTTGTTAGAGTTCAATTTTTAGACAGCTATCACTTAAAGATATGGGTGAGATGTAGCTGAGATGTAGCTCAGTTGTTGAGCCTAGCACTGGGAGGCACTGGGTTTAATCCCTAGCATTGCAAAAGAGAGAGGGAGAGACATTAAGGTACTCAAAACTATGAATGATAGAAATTGTATATAAAGCATATAAAGGTATAAAAATGGGACCCCTAAATTAGTTTTTAAATGCTTAATTTATATTAGTGGAAAATTTGAGTTGAGTCTGAAACAACCAAACAGTGATAGTGAATAATTTCAAATATCTAAGCCTATTTTTTTCTCGAATTATACCCTCAAACTGTTTTGATTAAATTTAGAAAATTGTCCAAATAATTTAATGTTGTGTTTGGCCTTAATATCAATTTAAAAACATTTGAAGATGTGTTCAGAGGAGTAAATCTAGGTAAATATTTTGTGTTTTCACAGGCAATAGACCCCTGGGTTCAATTCCCAGTACCAAGAAAAAAAAAAGTTAAGTTGCTTAGCCTAAAAAGTACATAAAATACCATATTTACTGTGCTTATTATTGCTTGAATTGAGATTTTTACTTTACTGAATGAAGGCTTTCCATGTGATTCTTATTATAATCTCTATGTACATATAAATAAAATTTCAAACAGCTATAAACAACCTTCTCTCTCTTTTGTCCATCCTCTACAAATTAAAAAAAGGAATGTCACAAAATTCTGTCTGATCCAGAATATTGAAAAAAATGGATATTAACTTGGTTTGATTCTGTGCATTAGGGATTTGTTAGCATTTTTCTCATTGAATATGTGTCTAAGGTTTTGTAAATTTACATTGTATGCAATTTGGAAGAATAGGAGTTAAACGCTTATGTTTTTAGAAAGTAAATAAATGCATGTGATTTTGTTTGTTTCTTAATCTAAAATATTTATGTTAGTATTTGGAGAGAGAGAATAAGAATGAATTATTAAACTAAAGAAACCTGTTAAGAGATAGTAAAGACATTATTTTGAGCACCTGTTTCCTAGCATGTATAACAAATTAAGCAAGAATGGGAAGGGGGAGAATATAGTGTGTGTGTGGAGGGGGAGAACATCTAAGAAACTTAATTTGAACAAGTTAAATATACTTTAAGCACTTAAATAACTTATTAATACGCAGAGTTGTTCAATACTAATTTCCTGGAACAGGTAAGGCTATAAATATAACTGACCTATGGATATATAAAATTTCACAAAAATATAAAAGCAACTGTACACACATTAAGCAAACACATAACATACATGCGTGTGTATGTGTGTGCATATGTATTATTTTCAAGGCACTGATTGAATTGTATTTCCATGAGAGCCAGCAAAAATCAAATTTTAGTTTTCAAAGGCATCTTGGTAGCCAGTGTACCTTGTGTTAGCCTATACCACTAGGTTTTACTGGAAGTAATAGTGAACCTGTGGCTCACTATTGCATCCTGGGCAAGCCATTATTTTTGTAAAGCCCAGATTCCTTTCACTGATTAAACCAACCAGTCAATCACTCAACCCACCAGCAAATCCCTGTTGTTTACCTAATACAGGCTTAGTCTCCAAAACAAAAACAGATACAACATGCCCTGACTATGAGAAGGAAAATATTTTCATTAAAATCTATAATATTGTGTGAACATGTCTATAATTACAAAAATGATGAAGAATAGGGTTGCCCTGACTTCTTAGTGAAATATATATGTAAAATATTTTCAACTTTCTGTAAATATTATATTACTATTCTGTGAAATTCTGTATGCCTTCTAGCTTCATTTTTGGACTAAGGGAAACTAAGAAATCAGCTTCTCCCTCTACTGTTAGTAATTCTTTTTGAATAAGAAGTTAACAGTAATTATTATATAAATATTTATAAAAAAGCTGTAGGCAATTAAAACAAAATACTAAAGTTCTTTGCATTTACATGTATTCAGACATTTAGTGCCACTTTAAGTACAGGAATTGAGTTATTTGAAGGTAATAATGCAGCTGGCATTTAAATAGATTTCATCAGGAAAAAATGAAAAAAATAGGAAATTTACTTCAGCTATTTATATCGCTGCTTGTTTCATATGCATACTTGTAAGATGATAAAGAGAAAAAGACTCCAGCAGCATTGCATTATTAGTGGAAGAAGAGATATGAAATACACATTTTGAATAAGCTGCTCTCAAAGGACAAATAGTTTATTTACTACATAAAATAGAAGTAAACCATAGTATATATTTTCCTGTGCTCAGTCTCATCAGAGAACCTCTTCATTTATATGGTTGTCTTTCCCATAAATTAAAATATGATAAATGTAGCATTGATTGAACAAAGGAGAAATAGAAAATGAGAATATTAATTGGATTTCTGATCTCTGTTCCATATCTTTTCCTTTTAATTTGAAAATTGCTAAAACTTTCATATGGTGGTGAAAATCTTGTCTGTGAAGATAATAACACCTTCTTTAATACTGTGATGTATTTGCTCATGTGTGGAATTAATTTTACTGCTCAAATTATAAGTGGTGTGTAAGAATGTGTATGTATGTATGCATGTATGTAAATACATGTGTATGTGAATGAGGAAGATGGACATTATAAGTAGTTCTATCTTTGGGGTAATTATACTACTATACTCTAAGTTTTCTTTCCACTAAGAGAATAGAATAAGAATAGGACATGTGTAGGCATGTTCTTAGAGACACATTTATGTACCATGATAAGCAGAAAGCATGATGCATGATTCCATTTACACTTGAACTACCTTGCCAAAGTCTTCTTATATAAGTTAATTTTCTAATGCTATTGCTTTGAACTCTTTTTAAATTTGTAGTTATATATATAATATATAAACAATTATATATAATAAACATATATATAAACAATTATAAACAATCATATATATTATATAATATATAAACAAAAAACTTATCATATTCTGACGGGACTAACACACATACCAGAAAATGAGGAGTTAAAAAGTGGACCAGTCTTCAAGGCTGTGGAATTAAGATAAACAGACAGGAGATGGGATGCTGGGCAGTCAGCTCAGCCTTCTGAGACCATGTGATCCACAGAAACTAAGAAGCCAGAACCAGACTAGGAGAGGTCACTAAAACTACTGAGACAGGACAAAAATCTTCCTTGTTTTAGAAATAATATTAGGGACTCTTCCAGATGATAAGGCATGATGACAGGTAGTGAGGGACAGATACAAACATAGAATAGTTACTAAGGAAACCTGCAGTTACTTTTACATCATTAGCATAGTAAAACATACCTCCCAAGGTGAAGACTTAAGATGTAATGAGATATGTTTTGCAAGAAGAGGTATGAAGAGTAGCATAGGCTCAACTACAACCCCACATCTACTTGTGATGATGTCAAGAGACTGGGTATGCATATATTACTCTAGTTCTTTGGTTTCAATCCCTTTGGAATGATATCCAGTAGTGGTATAGCCAGATCATATGGTGGATCCATTCCCAGTTTTCTAAGGAATCTCCACATTGATCTCCATACTGGTTGAACTAGTTTGCAATCCCACCAACAGTGCAGAAGAGTTCCTATTTCCCCACATCCTCGCCAGCATTTATTGTTATTTGACTTCTTGATGATTGCCATTCTGATTGGGGTTAGATGGAACCTGGAGAACATTATGTTAAATGAGATCAACCAATCACAGAAAGAGAAGGGTCATATGTTTCCTCTAATATGTGCAAGCTAGGGAGTATTTGGGATACAAGAGGGGCTCCAGACAATGGTGGAGAAGCCTCAGTGGAGCCAGGGAAGTGGTCTAAGGGAAGGGGAAGGGGAAGAATGAAGTTCATTAATGGAATTACCACCATCAACCATGAGTATATATGAGAATATATCAATATCAATCTCAGTACTCTGTATTGGGAGGGAGGAAAGGGGAGGCGGGGGGCACCAAGTGCTGTGTGCATGTATGTTACTGTCAACTTGATTTTCATTGTGATGTGAGACTATAATGCACCA
>PVJS01055134.1:0-12741 GCA_004027185.1 Glis glis | reverse complement strand
CTACACCCCCGGCCCTATTTTTTTATGCTTTATTTTGAAACCGGGTCTCACGAAGTTGCAGAAGGCCTCACCAGGTAGAGAGAGAGAGAGAGAGAGAGAGAGAGAGACAGGGAGAGAGAGAGAGCGCGCGCCGCGCGTGCACGCTGAGGCTGGCCGCGAACCCGAATCCTCTGGTCTCCGCCTCCCAAAGTACTGGGATTACAAGCGTGCGCCACCACGCCCTGCTTATTTATTTATTTATTTAGTGGCACTGGGCATTGAACCCAGAAGCATTCTACCTCTGAACTACACCCACAGCCCAGTTTTATTTTATATTTGGAAACAAGATCTCACTACACTGTAGATGGCCTCACTAAGTTGCTGAGGCTGGGCTTAAACTTGTGATCCTCCTATCTCAGCCTCCCAATTACTGTGATTCCAAGTATGTGCACCATGTTATTTTTTGTTTTGAAACAGAGTCTCACTAAGTTGCTGTGGGTTTCACTAAATTGCTGAAGTTCGAGGCTAGCCTCGAAATTTCCATCCTCCTATCTCAGCCTCCCAAGTACTGGGATTATAGACATAGTTCACTGCACCTGGCTGAAACTGTACATTCTTGTTTGTTTTTTTCTTTGTTTGTTTGCTTGTTTGTTTTTTGGTACTTAGGATTTAATTCAGGAGTGTTCTACCTCTGAGCTACACCCCAGCCCAATTTTATTATTAATTAATTAATTAATTAATTGTGGTAATGGGGATTGAACCCAGGGGTGTTCTACCTCTGAGGTACATACCCAACCCTATTTTATTTTTTATTTTGAAATAGGATCTCACTAAGTTGCTGAGGGTCTTACCAAGTTACTGTGTGTTGGTCTCAAATCCATGATCCTCTTATCTCAGCCTCCTAAGTACTGGCATTACAGGTGTGTGCCATCATGCCAGGCTTAGAGTATGTAACCTTTTGAGATTAGTTTGTTTTTTGTCAACTCATCAAAGTTGTTGCATGCATGGTTGGCTCTTTTTTTTTTTCCTGGTACTGGGGATTGAACTCGGGGGCATTCTACCTCTGAGATACAACCCCATCCCTATTTATTTTATTTTGAAATAGAATCTCGCTGGGTCAATGCGAGTCTCACTACTTGTTGAGACTGTCCTCAAACCTGTGATCCTCCTGTCTTAGCCTCCCAAGTACTAGGATTACAGTTGTGCGCCACCAGGCCCAGCTGGTTGGCTCCTTTTTAGTGTGGTGTATTCTAAGTTAGAATTTTAAGAGTAGACACCACAGCAACTTCTCTCAGAATCTACTTTAAGCCGGGCGTGGTGGCGCATGCTTGCAATCCCAGTACTTGGGAGGCTGAGACCAGAGGATCCGGGTTCGCGGCCAGCCTCAGCTACTTAGTGAGGCCCTCTGCAACTTAGTGAGACCCTGTTTCAAAATAAAGAATAAAAAATAGGGCTGGGGGTGTAGCCCGGAGGTAGAATGCCCCTGGGTTCAATCCCCAGTACCACAAAAAAAAAAAAAAAAAGAATCTACTTTAAGAAACTAAGTATAAACTGGGCGTGGTGGTGCACACCTGTAATGTCAGTACTTGGGAGGCTGAGACAGGAAATCACAGGTTCAAGGTCAGACTCGGCAATATAGAGAGACCCTGTTTCAAAATAAAAAATAAAATATGGCTGGGGGTGTAGCTCAGAGGTAAACTATTTCTGGGTTCAACCTCTAGTATCCCCCCAAAAAATGGAAACTAAATATAAGTGACTGTAGCCAGGCTTGGTGGCACACGCCTTAATCCCTGTACTTGGGAGGCTGAGACAGGAGGATCACAGGTTCCAGGCCAGCCTCAGCAATTTACCAAGATCCTGTTTCAAAATTAAAAATAAGAGCTGGACCTGGTGGCGCAAGCCTATAAAACCCTGTATTTGGGAGACTGAGACAGGAGGATCGCAGGTTCTAGGACAGCCTCCGCAATTAAGTGAGACTCTCAGCAACCTTATCAAGACCCTGTTTCAAAACAAAAGGGCTAACGTGTAGCTTGGAGGTAGAATGCCCTCGGGGTTCAATCCCCAGTACCACAAAAAAAACAAAACCCACTCATATGTATGTATTCAATCAGTTGGTCAACACATTTTATTTTGACCTTAAAAGACAAGGAGAGTAAGCTTTAGATTGAACTCAACCTCCAGAAGAGGCTTGTGACCTTCTCCACTGGGATGATATCCAGTCCTCCAGGGCAGCGTGCCTGGAGCATGAAGAGCCAGTGTGCAAACCAGCTATTTGAGTAGGTCAAAAGGGTGAAGTGTTCTTTCATGAGCACGCTGGAGTGCTTGGGACAACTTCCTGTGGCGAATAGGATTATCCAGTGTATTAAGATAATATTGCCCCTCAGAGCAGTTAGGAAACTGTGAGGAAAGACTGCGGGAGGGACACTGCCAGTGCAGGACACAGATATAGAAAGATCTTCAAAAGTGGGAGATAGTACTCTGTCAAGAGGAACTGTTCTAAATGTGGAAACTAGAACAGAAAACAAATGCACAAATATACACTTATATCAAGAAGTCTGCCATATGACAGAATTTCTTTCCTTCAAGATGTTAGCTCTTGGTGAGATTGTGGGGAAAAAAAATAGCATAGGAAATAAAGTTACACGTAAGTTTTTCTGTTTTTTTTTTTTTTTTTTGGTGTGTGTGTGGTCCTAGGGATTGAACCCAGAAGTATTCTATATCTGAGCTTTATCCCAGCCTTATTTTAATATTTATTTATTTATTTATTTATTTAATTTTTGTGGTACTGGGGATTGAACCCAGGGGCATTTTACCTCCAAGCTACACCCCCAGCCCTATTTTACTCTTTTATTTTGAAACAGGGACTTACTAAATTGCAGAGGGCCTCACTAAGTTGCTGAGGTTGTCCTCAAACCTGTGATCCTCTTGTCTCAGCCTCCCAAGTACAAGGATTATAAGCATGAGCCACCATGCCTGGCTTATTTTTTATTTTGAAACACAGTCTCACTAAGTTGCTGAGGGCCTCACTAAATTTCTGAGGCTAGCCTTGAATCTGTGATCTTCCTGTCTCAGCCTCCCAAGTACTGGGATTACAGGTGTGTGCCACCATGCCCGGCTTAGACATAGGTTTATAGATGGGGAAATATACAATTGACCCTTTATACTTTTTATCACTTAAAAATATGATCTATAGCTGGGCGTGGTGGCGCATGCTTGTAATCCCAGTACTTGGGAGGCTGAGATCAGAGGATCCAGGTTCGCAGCCAGCCTCAGCTACTTAGTGAGGCCCTCCACACTTAGTGAGACCCTGTTTCAAAATAAAGAATAAAGCCGGGCGTGGTGGCACACGCTTGTAATCCCAGTACTTGGGAGACCAGAGGATCCGGGTTCGCGGCCAGCCTCAGCTACTTAGTGAGGCCCTCTGCAACTTCATGAGACCTGGTTTCAAAATAAAGGATAAAAAATAGGGCCGGGGGTGTAGCTCGGAGGTAGAATGCCCCTGGGTTCAATCCCCGGTACCGCAAAAAAATAAATAAATAAATAAACAAAATAAAGAATAAAAAAATAGGGCTGGGGGTGTAGCTCAGAAGTAGAATGCCCCTGGGTTCCACCCCCAGTTCCACACAAAAAAAGTAAAAAACAAGTAAAATAAAATAAAATAAGATCTACAATCTGTAAATAGGTGCAGAATATTCATAGGCAACTAGGAAAATTTGAATAGCAAATTTCATTGGTTTGCAGATGGTATATAAATGAGACTTTGCAAAAATAGATCAGAGAGAACAGGAGAGAAATGAAGAGACTTTACTTCAATGAGAAAGAAAAAATGTCTAGCCCTCAAAAAAGGAAAACAAGCCAGGCATGGCGGTGCATGCTTGTAATCCCAGGACTTGGGAGGCTGAGACAGAAGGATTGCAGGTTGGAGAACAGCCTCAGTAAGTAGTGAGACTCTCATCAACCTACTGAGACCCTGTTTCAAAATAAAAATAAAATAGGGCTGGATATGTAGCTCAGAGGTAGAATGCCCCTGGGCACCCCCCACCTGAAAAGGAAAACAATTACTGTCCTATGTTTTTTCTGCTAAAAATTCCTTATATGAGCCAGGCGTGGTGGTACACACCTGCAATCCCTGTACTTGGGAGGCAGAGACAGGAGGATTGCAGGTTTGAGGCCAGCCTCAGCAACTTAGCAAGGCCCAGCAACTTAGTGAGACCCTGTTTCGAAATAAAAAAATAAAATAGGGCAAGGGCTCTAGCTCAGAGGCAGAACCCTGGGTTCAATCCTCAGTACCACAAAAATAAAAATAAATAAATAAGTAAATAAAAAGGGCTGGGGCCAGGCATGGTGGTGTACCCATATAATCTAATCCCAGTTCTTGGGAGGCTGAGACAGGAGGATCACAGGTTCCTGTCTAGCCTCAGCAATTTAGCAAGGCCTTCAATAATTTAGCAAGACCCTGTTTCAAAATAAAAAATTATGAGACAAGAGGATTGCAGGTTTGAGGACAGCCTCAGCAAGTAGTGAGACTCATCAACCTAGGCAGACCCTGTCTCAAAATAAAAATAAAATAGGGCTGGGGGGTGTATCTTGGAGGTAGAATGCCCCTGGGTTCAGTCCCCAGTGACCCCCCCACACACATACACACACACACTAAAATAAATTAAAAAAATTAAAAATTAAATAGGTAGAACTCCCCTGGGTTCAATCCCCAGTGCCATTCACAAAAATTAAAGGGCTGGGATGGGGTGTAGCTTGCAGGTATAATGCTCCCGGGTTCAATTCCCAGTACCACAAAAAAAGGGGGGGCATCTACTGGGTCAAAATACATTAATTAATTAAAAGAGCTAGGTTTGTAGCTCAGAGGTAGAAGGCCCCTGAGCATTCTACTCAGTACAAAAAAAAAAAAAACAACAAAAAATATAGCTGGGAGTGGTGGCATAGGCCTATAATACCAGTACTTGGGAGGCTGAGCCAGGAGGATTGCAGGTTCAAGGCTAGTTCAGTAATTTAATGAGACCCTGTTTCAAAAGAAAAAAGAAAAAAGAGTTAGGAGTGCGGTCTGGTGGTCAATCCCTAGTACCAGAAAAAAATTTCTTGAAGAACCTTCAAGAAATTTCTATTCTTAGCTGACCATTGTGGCATATGCTTATAATTCCAGTGTTGGAGGCCATCCTTGGCAACTAGGCAAGACCCTGCCTTAAAATAAAACATAAAAAGGAACTGCGGGGTCGGTGGTGGCACTCACCTGAAATCTCAGTACTTGGGAGGCTGAGACAGGAGGATCACAGGTTCAAGGGCAGAATAAGCAAATTTTTTTTTGGTGGTACTGGGGATGGGACCCAGGAGCATTCTACCTCCAGGCTATGCTCCCAGCCCTATTTTATTTTTTATTTGGAAACAGGGCCTCAATAAGTTGCCAAGGCTGGCTTCAAACCTGCAAGCACTGGGGTTATAGTTGTGTGCCACCACGCCTTGCTCAGACTCAGCAATTTATCAAGGCTCTCAGCAATTTAGTGAGACCCTGTTTCAAAATAAAAAATAAAATTGGGCTGGGGGTGTAGCTCAGAGGTAGAATGCCCCTGGGTTCAATTCCCAGTAACACACACACACACACACACACACACACACACACACACACAGAAACTGGGGAACATAAATTAGTGGTAGAGTACCTCTGGGTTCAATCTCTAGTATGAGAAACGGAGAGAGAAAAAGAGAAATATTCTTTCTTTCTTTTTTTGGTACTGGGGATTAAACCCAGGGGTATTTTACCTCTGAGCTATACTCCTAGCCCTTTTTATTTTTAATTTTGAAAACGGGGTCTTCCTAAATTGCTGAGAGTCTTACTAAGTTGCTGAGGCTGACCACAAACCTGTGATCTTCCTGTCTCAGCCTCCCAAGTACTGGAATTATAGGCATATGCACCATGCCTGGCAATAAATTTTTATTCTTCAACCTACTAACTCCATTTCTAGGGTTTTTCTCCCCCTCAGAAAATAAACCAAATATGTGAAAATGGTCAAGAAAAATATGATATATTCAGAAAATGAAATATCATGGAGCCATTAGAGATGTTTGAAAAACTTTAAATGACATGCTAAGGTAACTGTGTTGAGTGAATAAATATACTAGGTGCAAAACTACGCAAAGTATGATCCCAATTTTGTATATATATAATTATATAATTTATAAGATTATAAATTGTATAATATATTATAAATATATATTTATATATCATATAAATATAATAAATTGTGTAAATATATAAACAATAAATTATATTTGATTATAAATTATATGTATATAATTTATATTTATATAATTTATAAGATATAAATTAAAATTTATGTTTATATAATTTATAAGATATAAATTAAAATAGGAAGAAACCCTGTTAAATATATTAACAATTTCAAGAAGGAATATATGTTCAAATTTCAAGACTCTTTTGGCGGTACTGGGATTGAACCCAGTGGCATTCTACCTCCAGGATACACCCCCAGCCCTATTTTTTATTCTTTATTTTGAAACAGGGTCTCACTAAGTTGCCGATGGCCTAAGTAGCTGAGGCTGGCTGGAAACCCGGATCCACCGGTCTCAGCCTCCCAAGTACTGGGATTACAAGTGTGTGCTACCACGCCTGACTAAATTTCAAGATTTTAACACCAGGTGATGGGCATTTTAATTTTTCTTTATATTTTATTTTCAGTGAGTGTTAGTTTTACAATCAGGGTCTAGCTAAACCGGGCATGGTGGCACACGCTTGAAATCCCAATACTTAGGAGGCTGAGACAGAAGGATCACAGGTTCGCAGCTACTTAGTGAGGCCCTCCGCAACTTAGTGAGACCCTGTTTCAAAATAAAGAACAAAATTTAGGGCTGGGAGTGTAGCTCAGAGGTAGAATGCCCCTGGGTTCAATTCCCGATAGCGCGTGCACGCACACACACACACACACACACACACACACACACACATACAAAATCTAAGTCTAAAAACCACAAAACTGAACCATTTTTTCACCTTGTCTTTGGAGCATTCAGCACATTTCTAGCACATTCTGCCCACAAGCAGAAATACTGGATAAATAAATGTCTGAAAGGGTGACTGAACAAACAAAAGAAATGAGAGGAAATCTCCTCCGTGTAGGCCGCCTTGACTGCTCTCTTCTCCTTGAGTCTCTCTTCCAAGAGGCGATCAGACTCGCCAGCCTCCCCATCGTGAACCACAAGGAGCTGAGCTGCCTCCACACTGACACCATCACAGGCAGAGCTGCCGCGTGCGCAGCCAGAACACTGCAGCAGCCTCCAAACTGCTCCCTACTTCTCTTCTTGCCCCTACAACCTGTTCTCCATAAAGCTGGCCATATGACTCAGAACCTAATCACAGACTGCCTGTGATTCAGTACTTGGGAGGCTGAGACAGGAGGAGTGCAGCATGGAGGCCACTTTCAGCAACTTAGGGAGATCCTGTTTCGAAATAAAAATAAAAAGGGCTGGGGGTGTAGCTCTGAGGTAGAATGTCCCTGGATTTAATTCCCAGAACCACAAAAAATTAAAAAATAAAAAATAACTTAATTAAAACCTCTCTTCTTTAAAACTTCTGAGGACTTTCAATGTCAATCAAACTGTAATCTGAAGTCCCTCCTGTGGAGTACGTGGCCCCATGAGCACACCCGGACCTCACCACCCTCTACTTCAACCTCTGCCCTTGTCCTCCTCACTCCAGCCACTCAGCTTTCGCTCTGGCCTTGGGACCTCTGCACCTGCTTGTCCTCTGCCTGGAATGCTCTTCCTCAACATAACTGCAGAGCTGTCCCCGTCACTTCATTTAGGTCCCTGTGCAAATGTCAGGGTATCAGAGAGGACTTCCGAGATCCTACTGTTAAAAATAGCACCATCCCCTCCATCACTCACCTGTCGCTCTCCCTCCTCTTACACTGACTATAATTTTTTTCATAAAATGCATATAATGACCTGATTTAATATAGATATATTGGCTTAATGTCGTTTTTCTTTCCCACTTCCCTGGCTAGAATGTAAGCTCCATTAGAGCAAAAAAAAAAAAAAAAAAAAATTTTTTTTTTTGGTGATACTGGGGATTGAACCCAGTGAATAAAAAAAAAAAAATCAACAAAACCAAAAGCTTGTTCCTTGAAAATAAACAAGATAGATAAACCATTAGCCAACCTAACCAAAAGAAAGAAAGAATCAACCCAAATTACTAAAATAAGAGATGAAAAAGGTGATATTACCACTGACAGCACAGAAATCCAGAGGATTATCAGAAGCTACTTTGAAAAAGTATACTCTAACAAAATGGAAAACCAGGAAGGAATTGACAAATTTCTAGACACATACAACCTTCCTAAGTTGAATCAAGAAGATATAGAAAATTTAAATTGACCAATAGCAATCAAGGAGATTGAAGCAGCAATAAAGAGCCTACCATCAAAGAAAAGCCCACGACCAGATGGTTTCCCAAATGAATTTTTTTTTTTTTTGGTTCTGGGGGCTGAACCCAGGGGCATTCTACCTCCAAGCTATACCCCAGCCCTATTTTATTCTTTATTTTGAAACAGGGTCTCACTAAGTTGCTAGGGCCTCACTAAGTAGCTGAGGCTGGCTGCAAACCCGGATCCTCCAGTCTCAGCCTCCCAAGTACTGGGATTACAAGTGTGCACCAACCACACCTGGCTTTTCCAAATGAATTTTATAAAACCTTTTATAGAAGAGCTAATCCCAATACTCCTCAATCTATTCCGTGAAATAGAAAGAAACGGGACTCTCCCAAATACATTCTATGAAGTCAACATCACATTAATACCAAAACTAAATAAAGACAGCTCAAGAAAAGAAAACTACAGGCCTATATTGTTGATGAATTTAGACGCAAAACTTCTAAACAAAATACTAGTAACACGTTGCATTCAAAACCACATCAAGAAAATCATATACCATGACCAAGTCGGGTTCATTCCAGGGATGCAAGGCTGGTTCAACATACAAAAAACAATCCACATAATCTACCACATACACAGAACTAAAGACAAAAATCTCATGATCATTTCAATAGATCCTTTAAAAGCATTTGACAAAATCCAACAGCCATTCATGATAAAAAAAAAACACCGCAGAGAATAGAAGGAACATACCTCAACATCATGAAGGCAATATACAATAGGCCCACAGCCAACATCATGTTGAATGGGGAAAAACTACAAGAGTTTCCCTTATAAATAGGAACAAGACAAGGATGTTCACTGTCACCACTCCTTTTCAGTAAAGTACTTGAGACTCTAGCCAGAGCAATAAGGCAAGAGAAGGAAATAAAAGGAGTACAAATAGGAAAAGAAATGAAACTATTTCTATTTGCAGATGACATGATATTATATTTAGAAGACTCAAAAAACTCAACAAAAAGGCTTATAGATCTGATCAACAAATTCAGCAAAGTGTCTGGATACAAAATCAATCTTAAAAAATCAGAAGCTTTTCTATATGCCAACCATAAACCCACTGAAAAAGAAACCCAGAAAACATTTCCACTCATGATATCCCCCAAACAGTAAAATACTTAGGAATAAACCTAACCAAGGATGTAAAAGACCTCTACAAGGAAAATTATAAAACATTGAAAAAAGAAATTGAAGAAGATCTTAGAAGAAGGAAAGACCACCCATACTCTTAGATAGGCAGAATAAATATCATCAAAATGACCTTTCTTCCAAAAGTGATCTACAGATTCAATGCAATACCCATTCAATTACCAAGATCATTTTTCACAGACATAGAAAAATCTTTCCTTAAATTCATTTGGAACAACAAAAAACCCAGAATAGCCAAAGTAGTTCTCAGCAACAAGAACCATGCAGAAGAAATCACAATAACCGGTTTCAAACTATACTACAGAGCCATAGTAATAAAAACAGCATGGTATTGGCACAAACGCAGACACATAGACCAGTGTAGTAGAATAGAAGAATCAGAAACAAATCCACACACTTACAACTAGTTGATTTTTGACAAAGGAGCCAAAAACATACACTGGAAAAAAGATAGCCTCTTCAACAAATGGTATTGGCAAAACTGGGGTTAACCACATGCAGAAAAATGTAAATAAACTCCCCTTTTCACCCTGCACAAAAGTCAATTCAAGATGACCAAAGACCTGGAAATTAGACCAGAGATAGTGCAGCTACTTGAAGAGGGCATAGGTCCAACTCTTCAACACATAGGCACAGGTAAAGACTTCCTCAACAAAACCCCAAAGGCACAAGATATTAAAAAGAGGATCAATATGTGGAATGCATTAAATTGAAGAGCTTCTGCACAGCAAAGGAAACTATCAAGAACCTCAACAGAGAGCTGACAGAACAGGAGAAGATTTTTGCCTGCTTCTCCTCTGATAGAGGACTAATATCTAGAATATACAGAGAACTCAAGAAACTCACCGCTAAAAACACAAACAACCCAATCAAAAAATGGGCAAGTGAACTAAATAGGCACTTCACATAAGAAGAAATATAAATGGTCAATAAATGTATGAAAAATGTTCAACATCATTAGCAATCAGAGAGGTTCAAATCAAAACTACCCTGAGATTTCACCTAACCCCAATTAGAATGACAATCATTAAAAACACAAACAATAGCCGGGCATGGTGGCACACACTTGTAATCCCAGTACTTGGGAGGCTGAGACCAGAGGATCAGGGTTTGCAGCCAGCCTCAGCTATTTAGTGAGGCCCTCAGCAACTTTGTGAGACCCGGTTTCAAAATAAAGGATAAAAAATAAGGCCGGGGGTGTAGCTCGGAGGTAGAACGCCCCTGGGTTCAATCCCAGGTACCGCAAAAAAAAAAAAAAAAGCCACAAACAATAACAAATGCTGGCAAGGATGTGGAGAAGTAGGAACTCTAATACACTGTTTGGATTGCAAATTAGTGCAACCACTTTGGAAAACAGTGTGGAGGATCCTCAGAAGATTGGGAATTAACCTACCTTAATGACCCAGAAATACCACTTCTAGGCATCTACCCAAAGAATGGAAACCAAATTACCAGACTAATGCATGCGTATCTGTTTATAGCTGTACAATTCACAATTGCCAAACTATGGAACCGGCCAAGATGTCCATCAACAGATGAATGGATTACAAAACTATAGGATATGTACACAATGGAATTTTATGTAGCCATAAAGAAGAACAAAATTACATCATTTGCAGGGAAATGGAGGGAACTGGAGAACATTATGCTTAGTGAGATTAGTCAGTCACAAAGAGTGAAAAGTCGGATGCTCTCCCTAATATGCAGAAGCAAGGGAGAATAGGGTGTAGGAGGGACTCCAGACAAAGATGGAGAAAACCTTAGATGAGCAAAGAAGGTGACCTAACTGAGGGAGATGGGAGGGGGGAAGAGGGAAACACCCTAATGCTCAGGATGTACATACACAAATATATCAAAGTCAACTGCTATGCTGAGCACGAGAAGTAAGGAAGGGGAAGGGAATGGGGGTGGGAATTGGGGGAGGGCTAATTGACCAATGTGTGCATGTATACTTCTATCACCCTGAAACCCATCAAGATGTATGATTACAATGCACCAATAATAAATAAATAAATAAATAAATAAATAAATAAATAAATAAAATATAATGAAAAAGTAAGGCCTGGGGATATAGCTCAGTAGTACAGCTGGATCCCCCCACCACAAAATGAAAATAAATAAATAAATAAATAGCATTGGAGGTGTGTGTTTTCATTCGAATGATAATATTTGGTCAAACTTCAGATTTTGCCAGGTGTGGTGGTTCACAACTAGAATCCCAGTATTTGGGAGGCTGAGATAGGAGGATCACAGGTTCAAGGACAGCCTCAGCAAGTAGTGAGACTCTCATCAACCTAGTGAGACCCTGTTTCAAAACAAAAAAATAAATAAATAAATAAAATAGGGTTGGGGTGTAGCTTGGAGATAGAATGCCCCTGGGTTCAAGCCCCAGTACCCCACCCCACACACACAGATTTTGATTGCTGGATCAAAAGTTATGATTTTGTCTAATATCTTGAAATTTGCTTTAATTATATTTTGTATCTGTAGAGCCATGATAAAAATTAAAATGAAATTTGCTGAACATAAAAATTCTATGAAGGGCCAAGCTTTTTTAAGGTTGTTTTTTTTCGTGCTAGGGATTGAACTCAGTGTGATTCTACTACTGAGATAGACACCCAGCCTTATTTTTTTAAATGTATTTATCTATTTGTCTATTTATTTATTTATTTATTTATTTATTATTTATTTTTGTAGTACTGGGGATTTAACCCAGGGGCATTCTACCTCTAAGCTACACCCCCAGCCCTATTTTATTTTTATTTGGAAGCAAGGTCTCCCTAGGTTGATGAGAGTCTCACTACTTGCTGAGGCTGTACTTGAACGTGTGATTCTCCTGTCTCAGCCTCC
The DNA here is from genome assembly GCA_004027185.1 of Glis glis. Taxonomy (NCBI): domain Eukaryota; kingdom Metazoa; phylum Chordata; class Mammalia; order Rodentia; family Gliridae; genus Glis; species Glis glis. The sequence continues at coordinate 307 of PVJS01055134.1, read as the reverse complement.
CATGTACTGGGATTACAAGCATGCACCACCAAGCCTGGCTCTTTTATTCTTTATTTTGAAACATAGTCTCACTAAATTGGGCCTCACTAAGTAGCTCAGTCTGGCCATGAACCTGTGATCCTCCTGTCTCAGCCTTCCAAGTACTGGTATTACAAGCGTGCGCCACCACACGCTTGGATGTACATACACAAATATATTTATGTATTTGTTTATTTATGTATTTATTTATGTATTTGTTTGAACCTAGGGGCATTCTAACACTGAGCTAAACCCTCAGACCTTTTTTTTCCTTTTTTTTTTTTTTTTT
>PVJS01055133.1:0-12741 GCA_004027185.1 Glis glis | reverse complement strand
CTCCGCGCTACACCCCCGGCCCTATTTTTTATACTTTATTTTGAAACCGGGTCTCACGAAGTTGCAGAGGGCCTCACTAAGTAGAGAGAGACAGAGAGACTGAGAGAGAGAGAAAGACAGGGAGAGAGAGAGAGAGAGAGGTCAGGCTGGCCGCGAACCTCGATCCTCCGGTCTCCGCCTTCCAAAGTACTGGGATTACAAGCGTGCACCACCACGCCCGGCTCCCCAGCCCTATTTTTATTCTTTATTTTGAAACAGGGTCTCACTAAGTTGCGGAGGGCTTCACTAAGTAGCTGAGGCTGGCCGCGAACCCAGATCCTCCAGTCTCAGCCTCCCAAGTACTGGGATTACAAGCGTGCGCCACCACGCCTGGCTTCTATAATATTTATTTTGCAACTTGATTTTTATTCAACATTAGCTTTGAGATTCAGCTGTGTATACATTTAACTCTGGTATATTCATTTGCTATATGTAGTACTGCATCAATATGACTGTATCAAGGTTTAACTATTCAGTGATGGACATTGTTTCTAATTTTTGCTAACTAATAATAATAATAATAATTTAATAGCTGACTCAGTATTCATCTTTTTTTTTTTTTTGCGCTACTGGGGATTGAACCCAGGGGCATTCTACCTCCGAGCTACACCCCAACCCTATTTTTTTTTTTATTCTTTATTTTGAAACAGGGTCTCACTAAGTTGCGGAGGGCCTCACTAAGTAGCTGAGGCTGACCGCGAACCCGGATCCTCTGGTCTCAGCCTCCCAAGTACTGGGATTACAAGCATGCGCCACCACGCCCGGCTCTCATCTTATTTTGAATGTTATTCTAAGACCTTTATCTAAATGCTGCTGGAAATTTAGCAGTGAAATTGTTGGTAGCAGAGTTATTAGTTGTTAATCTACTCCTATTTTCACACATTTTCGCAGGTTAGTGGTGGGTGGGATATTTTTCAGTCAATAATAAAAATAAAAACTGAGCTTGAATCTGAACCTAAGTTTTTGTCTCCAGAGCACACACTCTAAAACCTACTCTATTACACATACCCCGATGAAAGGCTCATTTCAACACTAACGCCAAAGTATTGTTACTCTTCAATAAGGGCATGTGGATTACAAAGATAGCAGGGCCAGTATATTGACTCTGGACCCTAAAAATAAGTTGTTAACACATCACATAGATTTCATTACAGTGCATTGCTTTGGGCTCACCTTCATTTAGCACTTATTAAGTAAAGAGAATAAGGAATGTTCTTTTTTTTGTTTTGTGGTACCGGGGATTGAACCCAGAGGCGTTCTACCTCCGAGCTACACCCCCGGCCCTATTTTTTATACTTTATTTTGAAACCGGTCTCATGAAGTTGCAGAGGGCATCACTAAGTAGCTGAGGCTGGCCACGAACCCGGACTCTTCGGTCTCTGCCTCCCAAGTACTGGGATTACAAGCGTGTGCCACCACGCCCAGCAGGAATGTTCTTTTTTATGAGGATACTTACTTTCTGGTTAGAAAGCTTTTTTTTTTTTTTTTTACTGAATTTAAGTCTCCTGTTTAGTTATACCAGCAAGCATACAATTTTAAAACTTACGTTTGGCCAGGCGTGGTGGTACACACTTGTAATCCCAGTACTTTGGAGGCTGAGACGGGAGGATCGCAGGTTCGTGGCTAGCCTCAGCTTCTTCGTGAGGCCCTCCACAACTTAGTGAGACTCTATTTCAAAATAAAAAAGAATAAAATAAGGCTGGGGGTGTAGCTTGGAGGAGGAATGCCCCCGGTTTCCATCCCCAGTACCACACACACACACACACACAAATTATGTTTGTTAAGAGATACTATTATATGATGCTCTTTCTGTGTTCTCTGTTCTCCACGAGTATAATACTTTTGTCAACTCCTTTAAAGGAGAAACTATCTATCTGGGCATTGTGGCATGTAATCCCAGTACTTGGGAGGCTGAGCCAGGAGGATTGCAGGTTCAAGGCCAGTCTCGGCAACTTAGCGAGCCCCTGTTTCAGAATAAAAAAAATAAAAAGGGCTGCGGGTGTAGCTTAGTGGTAGAATGTCCCTGAGTTCCATCCCAAGTTCCACACACACAAAAAAAAAAGAGTCAAAGAAAGAAGAGAGTACTTAAAGCCTAAGAGACTATAATTTTAGAGGGTAAAAACTTAAAAGATCATATCTCACAGGCCCCAAAACATAATCCATCTTTATGACTTCTCTTATAAGAAGTTCTAAAATTTCATAGTGTTCTTTCACATAGTTAAATTCAGAGTTTAATTGGACACTACCATAGCTTAAGTTATTTTCTGTCATTTGGGAAAGAGTAAACAAGCACTTGGAATTTCATTACATTATTAAGATATATTAAAGCTTGGAAAAATCATATACTCTATTATATTTTATACTGAATTTAATATTTTAGGATATGTGTAATTTTTTTTTTTTTTGCGGTACCGGGGATTGAACCCAGGGGCGTTCTACCTCCGCGCTACACCCCCGGCCCTATTTTTTTATCCTTTATTTTGAAACCGGGTCTCACAAAGTTGCGGAGGGCCTCACTAAGGGGAGAGAGAGAGAGAGAGCTGAGGCTGGCCTCGAACCCGGATCCTTCGGTCTCCACCTCCCAAAGTACTGGGATTACAAGCGTGCGCCACCACACCCGGCCTGACTATGTGTAATCTTTATAGGAAAAGTCTAAAAATAATTTCAAAGAAATGGAATGTTTCAGGGGTTTGCTTGACCTCTTTAAGAATAATTGCCTTATTTTAAGTATGCGTTAAAGGTCTGGAATTGAGTAATGGATCCCCTTTAATTGAACTTCTCTTTAGTTCTGATACAACGCCCCTTTTAAATGGATCAAGCCAAGATAGAATGTTTGAGACAATGGCAATTGAGATTGAACAGCTTTTGGCAAGGGTAAGTACTTTCTGTTAGATGGCTGGTTTGCTAATAACTGTACTTGTTAGATATGGGATGGCATTATGTTAATGTTTGTTGAAATCATCCATTCATTTAAGACATATTCCTCTCCAGGCCACTTGATTTTCAATAACAGCGATCCCCAGGTCATATGGGTATTATTTTAGCCTTTATGTATTATTTGGGGAAAATACTGAATCCTGTCTGCTATCTTGGGTTTTGTTTTGCTGTCAGCCAAAAGGGCATATAGGCAAATAATTTGCTTTTTAGCTGTTTGTAGTGCTTTCCAAAACATTTTTTTTTCTTCCTAGCTTACAGGAGTAAATGATAAAATGGCAGAATATACCAACAGTGCAGGTGTTCCCTCCTTAAACGCGGCGCTGATGCACACATTACAGCGACATAGAGATATATTGCAGGTAATGTATCAGGTTTGAGGCTTTACATTATCACAGGAATTTGTATTTATTTAATGTGTGCATATGTACTTTTTGTTGTCATTGTCGCTGGGACTTGAACACAGAGGCTTTGTACCTCCAAGCTATACCCCAGCCTGATTTTATTTCTTATTTGGAAACAGGGTCTCACTAGGTTGCTGAGAGCCTCGCTAAGTTGCCGAGGCTGGCTTTGAACCTGCGATCCTCCTGTCTCAGCCTGCCAAGAACTGAGATTACAAGCATGCATCACCACTCCCAGCTATGCATATGTATTTAAAAGAATAGAGAGAGCTGAGTGCAGTAGTAAGCGCCTATAATCCTAGTACTTGAGAGGTTGAGACAGGAGAATCACAGGTTTGAGGCCAACCTAGGCAATTTAGCAAAACCCTGTTTTATAATAAAAAATAAAAGGGCTTGGGATGGGCGAGTAGCTCAAAGGTAGAACTTGTCTGGTTCAATCCCCAGTGCCACAATAAATAAGTGAATGAATGAATGAGGTGGCACATGGTTGTAATCCCAGTACTTAGGAGGCTGAGACAGGAGGATCACAGGTTTGCACTTAGTGAGGCCCTCTGCAACTTTCAATATAACATGGAAGAGGAATAATTTACTATACTTAGTATGTTGTTTGAGAAAATACAAAAAGTGTATCAGTAAAACTAACAAACTGTTATTTATATGGAGGTGTTAAAAATATAATAGTACAAATTGGAAGGCAAACATTTTTTTTTTTTGGTACTGTTAATGGAACCCACCGAGCTACACCTCCAGCCCTATTTTTATTTTTTATTTGGAAACAGGGTCTCACTAAGTTGCTGAGGCTGGCCGCGAACCTGCAATCCTCCTATCTCAGCCTCCCAAGTACTGGGATTACAAGCATGCACCACCACGCCTGGCTAAACATTTTTAATATTGGAAAAATTCAACTATTTCTAATTTTAAAAACTTTAAAAATGGAAATAGGACTGGAACTGTAGCTTAGTGAGTGGTAGGGTGTTTGCTCAGCATGCACAAGACCCTGGGTTCAATCCCAGTTACAAAAATAGGAATAAAAAAATACTTATTTACCTAATTTAGAAATGTGACCACCAGATGAAAAGCTATCATGTAGAGTTAATGGTAAAGCACTGAAAGCATTCCCTTTGGAGGTAAAAACAAGACAAATACTGGAATTATAGGTGTGCGCCACCATGCCCAGCTCCATTTGTTTGATTCTTGATGGCACAATGGCACGGAAGTTCATTTGAAATTACCTACATACAAGAATAACCAAGAAGCCGGGCGTGGTGGTGCACACTTGCAACCCTAGTACTTGGGAGGCTGAGACTCGAGGATCCAGGTTCGCAGCCAGCCTCAGCTACTTAGTGAGGCCTCTGCAACTTTGTGAGACCCTGTTTCAAAACAAAGAATAAAAAATAGGGCTGGGGGTGTAGCATGGAGGTAGAATGCCCCTGGGTTCAATCCCAGTACCGCAAAAAGAAGAATAACCAAGAAAAATGAATTTCATCTACTAATAAGTTAAGTAGTGCTGAATTCTACCAGATACTAAAACTTTTAAAAAGCTAGAATAAGCTGGGCGTGGTGGCGCACACCTGTGATCCCAGTACTTGGGAGGCTGAAATAGAAGGATTGAATGTGTAAGGCCTGCCTCAGCAACTTGGCGAGGTCCTCAGCAACTTAATGAGACCCTATTTCAAAATAAAAAATAAAATAGGGCTGGAGATGTAGCTCAGAGGTAGAATGCCCCTGACTTCAATCACCAGTACCCTCCCAAAAGAAAGAAAGAAAAAGCTAGAATAACTGAGACAGTTTGATTTTACAGGGGAAAAAAAAATACATACATACATATATTATATATAATGTATACACACACACACACACACACACACCAGTAGAAAAGAATGGGGTTCGTATAAGCACTGAAATTTAGTTTCTGATAAAAGTGGTGTCTTAAGTCTGTAGGACAAAGGGAGATTATAGAATAAATGGAGCTGTAACGATTGTGTAAGTATTTGGGGGTGAGAGGACAGCTACCTCAATTTCCATCTCAATCCTCACATCCAGAATAAATTCCAAATGAACCAAAGATTTATATGTAGAAAAAGAAGCATGTATGAGGCCCTGGGTTTGTTCCCCAGCAAAAAAGACAAAAGAAAAAACATGAAAGTTCAGAATAAAGCATGACTGATATTTACAGATGTTTGGGCAGTAAAGTAAGGGCTTTCTAAGCAAGACCTAATACCAGAAACTATAACAGTTAATTTGCTTAATATACAGAGAAATATAAATAAGAAAAAGACAACTGAATGGGAAAGCGGGCAAAGAATATAAACTTACTTAAATGAGAGGCTGAGGACTATGGATATATAGCTCAGTTGTAGAGAGATTGCATAGTATGTTCAAGACCCAGGCTCTATCCCCAGCACTGTAAAAAAAAAATAGCCCCATTAGAGCCGGGCGTGGTGGCGCACGCTTGTAATCCCAGTACTTTGGGAGGCGGAGACCGGAGGATCAGGGTTCGCGGCCAACCTCAGCGCGCATGCGCGTGTGCGCGATCGATCGATCGATCGATCGATCTATATCTCTCTCTCTCCTCTCTCTCTCTCTCTGTCTCTCTCTCTCTCTCTCTCTCTACCTAGCGAGGCCCTCCGCAGCTTCGTGAGACCCGGTTTCAAAAATAAAAAGCATAAAAAAAATAGCCCCATTAGGTGCACTATTTACTTAAGTAAAAAAAAAATACTCCCAAGTTTTATCCTAGACTATTTGAAATCATTTTACCTGAGAATTTTTTCTTTTTAATTTGACCTCATACGACAAGTTACTAGATGATAGAATAGTGTTTTGAAATTTACAATGTGGAACAGTACATAACTGGTTCAATAAGATGAAAATATATGTTTAGCTTATGTTGAGACTGGATGTTGATTTATTGCAGGATTATACACACGAATTCCATAAAACCAAAGCAAACTTTATGGCAATACGGGAAAGGGAGAATCTCATGGGATCAGTACGAAAAGATATTGAGTAAGTTACCTTTTATATTATTTTGTACAGTATTTATTCAGATTTAGAATATATCTGTGGTTAATTGCAAAGTGAATAGCAAAGTCAGGATTTAGAACTTAGGGTTTCTAATTCCCATTTCATGTCCTTTGTTCATTGCTGCTCTAGTATGGTTCTAATCTACTTTGCTAGTGTTATCTCCTGCTTCCCCTCGTTTTTTACCATTGCCTCCTGCCAACCTTGACCTTCCTGTCTTAATTCAAAGCTTAGAGGATATCTCATTAGTTCTTCTCTGACCTTTTACCACCCAACCTAAGAATTACAACATTACCAATAACTAACGTTCTAAAGTTCTCCATGTTTTCCTTCCTGATTACCACCTATTTCCTGCTCCTCTTCCTTGCTCTAATAATTCTGTATTCAGGTAGCTATTACCGCAGTCTTCCCTGAAAGTCTGAAATATGTGGGTTTTTCCAGATTTAATACAAACTTAAAGCCTTACATCAAATTGTTTAAGGAGCCGGGCATGGTGATGCACGCCTGCAATCTCAGTACTTGGGAGGCTGAGACAATTTCAAATGTGTTTTTGAAAGTTTTTTCAGAACTGAACTTGACTGAGGAAGTCAATTCCCAAGGACATCTAATTGAAGCTGAAGACTTTCCTATTTTGGATTATCTATCATTGTTTGATTTGTGATGAGTTTATGATACTTACATTGCATAAACTATGATATACACTCATCAACTGATATATGTACTCTGAGAAACATTTTCCTAAAGATCCTTTATTTTGTTGTAATACTGTGATAGTTTTAACAGTTGTAATACTTTTTATCCTTTGGTGTATATATTGTCTTTAGTTTAATTTCAGTACAGTTGATTTACATATACATTTTAAGGAATACAATGAGAGCCAGTGTGGAGGACAGACTTTAATGTATAAACACTTGGCTCCCTTACAATTCATGGGAATCACGAGAATGCAACCCATTATAATAACTCAGCTTTGAAAAATGATGATTAAAAAATATATATATCCATTCATTAAACTGTTTCCTGAGTACCACCTATGAGTACGATATTATGTCAGTCACAATAGAAGTGAAAAGACCAAGTTCACCATATACGAGTTTATAATCTAGGTGCCTGTAGAAGGGAATGAAGCACATACCCACTGGTATAATCCAGGGCAGAATATGATTAGTGAGATGCGTTATCATATTACCTGAGAGCTTTATAGTATTTTTTTTGCAGTTTACACAGTATTTTTCCATGTGTTCTTTCTTTCTGCCTTTACAATAATATTTTGATAAAGATAGAAATTATTAGTCTCATTTTACAAAGCTAGGTTCTGAGACTTGTCAAAGGTTAAGTGGATCCAAGTCACCAGTCTTCAAGTCCAGTATATTCTTGGCTATATTCTTCTCTTTCTCAGTATTTTTTTCCTGCACTTTGCTTAGTAGCATTGCCCCTTAGCTGATACTTTAGTTTTAGCAGCTTGACCCTCTTGTCTTAGTGCAGTATTTGTGTAGTTACTTGAGTTTTTAAAACTTTGTTGTTGATACTTTATTATTAGTGGAAAAATAAGTGTTGATGGTAGTGATAAAAAGCATTTTTGTAAATTTTAATGTGCTAGAGACTAAGAAATCCTTTAGTGTACAAAATAGGCACTTGATTGAACCCTTTATTTCATGCTCCTTAGGCTTTAGTTGATGGGTGGCGTGTACTATTGAGAAGAAAAGCATTGTGTTTCAGTAGCTTTCCCACTCCACATATTATGTTCTAATCAGTACATTATTTTACTTCATTGGAGAAAATGAAGATACAGAAGATAACAAAGAAAGGAAAAGTAGAATTTGTTGTTGTTTAAGAATGTTTGGTTATTTTGGTGAAAAACATAGTAAACTCTTAGGTCTAAATTAGAAAAATATTCATATTTATAATAACATTTTTAGAGGGAAATGAAAAGCATTATACATTTTAATTATTCATTCAAAATAATGAAGAGGCACAATTTGTCCATTTTGGTAGCACTAGGATCAGTCATTTAATCTGACTTTGCAATATCTTCCAGAAAAGTTCTTAAATTTTCTTTATGTTATTCTAGGTCATATAAAAGTGGATCAGGAGTAAACAACAGGCGAACAGAACTATTTTTGAAAGAACATGACCACCTTCGAAAGTAAGTATTATTGAATATATGTATACTATGTATTTTCTCATGTTTATTACTTCATTTACTTATGCAACAAACATTTTATGATGTTTATTATAGTAAATGCTTTACCAGAGATAATTCATTTAATTCTCTTAATGACCCTACTCATTCGAAATGGAATTGTAAGCCAGGTGTGGTGGTACACGCCTATAATCCCAGTACTTGGGAGGCTAAGACAGGAAAGCCAGTCTCAGCAACTTAGTGAGGCTGTTAGAAACTTAGCTAGACCCTGTTTCCAAATACAAAATCTTGAAGAAGGATTGGGGGAGTAGTTCAAAGCTAGAATGCCCCTGGGGTTCAATCCCCAATGCCACACACATACACACGAAAAGAAATGAAATTGCAATTGCTTCAACCATTAGGAAAGATACTATACTGTTGAGTATTTTACTGTTACCTGTAATATATTTTTTATTACCTTATGTATTCTTCTCTTTAGCAAGTTATTGCTCCGATATTTTTGTCTATACTACAGGTTATTAGTAATGTGTATGTATACCTCTCTCTGTTTATGTGCACATGCATATGGGTGATCACGTGCACATGCGCGCACACACACACACACACACACACACACACACACACAGAGCAGTAGTACTGAATATACCAATAGTAATAATACCAATAATTTATGTTTGAAAACTGTTACCATTAGCCAGTCGTGGTGGTGCACACTTGTAATCCTACTACTTGGGAGGCTGAGACAGGAGGATTGCAGGTTCACAGCCAGCCTCAGCAACTTAGTGAGGCCCTTCTCAACCTAATGAGACCCTGTTTCAAAATAAAGAATGAAAAATAGGGCTGGAGGTGTAGCTTGGAGGTAGAATGCCCGTGGGTTCAATCCCCAGTTCCACAAAACAACATCAACCAAAAAAAAAAACTCTGTTACCACTTACATATTGAAGAAATTTCACAAAGGTTAATTATGTCATATATCAAATACAAAAAAAGTTTTATTTTCCAAGATTTCAGAAGAAAAACCTATAAAAATTTGGATGAACTGTATGTATATTTCTAAGTAAGTCACCATATTCTCTATTCATGCATCATTTTTCTCTGAAATTTACTGGGTTTTTTGTTTGTTGCTGTTTGTATTTGTTGTAGACTTAAGGATCAGAAAATTACTTATCTCTGAACTCAGCCTGTAAGCACTTGAGTAGCTTGTATCCATGATAGTTAGTACTAGGATTTATGTTATTTGCTACTGGATATCATAAAAACTAGTCATGTCATATAAGTTTAGGGTACTGTTCAATTCATTTGTCTTTAATAAAGACCATCAAGATCTTTTTAAGAGCCTGAGTGCCTCGGGTGTTAGAGCTAGTCCTTAGTTGTTCTTTCTTAATTTGTTGAATATTATTGATTGGCACAAGGGGGCAGTGTCTCCTAGAGTATATTTAGTTTACATTCATTCACGGCTTTATCAGAAATATTTAAATATGTGGGGGGGTACTGGGGATTGAACCCAGGGGCACTTGAACCCTGAGCCAGCCCCTAGCTGAACACCCCCAGCCCTATTTTATTTTTTATTTTTTTATTTTTATTTTATTTATTTATTTATTGCGGTACCGGGGATTGAACCCAGGGACATTCTACCTCTGGGCTACACCCCCAGCCCTATTTTTTTATTCTTTATTTTGAAACAGGGTCTCACGAAGTTGCCGAGGGCCTCACTAAGTAACTGAGGCTGGCTTCGCTGCAATCCTCCTGTCTCAGACTTGCAAGTATTGGGATTACAGGTATGTGCCACCATGCCTAGCTTGGAATGACTTTTAAATAGCAAAAGGTATAAGTGCTCTTCATAGTGCTCATTTTAGAAAGTATGAATAGTTCAACAACATAAAAGCATTATAGCATTATCAGTACAGATTCTGTAATATTTTTAACTTATCAGTAGATCATGAGCCTTTTCTCATGTTATTAGACTTTTTTTATTTTCAGTTTCTCCTATTATAGATAGTGAGGTCTTTGCAGGTATCCATAATTATTTTCTTATGATAAAATACTTTAAATTGGAATTGTAAGATTAAAAAATATATTCATTTTTAAAGCTTTTTTTTTTTTTTTTTTCCTTGGAGACAGTTTCTCACTGTGTTGCCCAGGCTGGCCTCAAGCTCCTGGGCTCAGTCAGTCCTCCTGTCTGAGCCTTCCATGTAGCTGGGACTACAGGCAAGAGCCACCACACGGGGCTCCACTAAATAACTTTTCTTTTCTTTCTTTCTCTTTGTTTTGTTTCAGTGCTGGTGATTGAACCCAGGGCCTGTTCATGCTAGTCAAGTCCTCTACCACTGAGCTATATCCCCTCATTTTAAGGCTTTTGGTATAGGATTGTCAAATTTCTTCTCTAAAGGTTGCTGGTTGTCCGGGCGTAGTGGCGCACACTTGTAATCCCAGTACTTGGGAGGTTGAGACCAGAGGATCCGGGTTCGCAGCCAGCCTCAGCTACTTAGTGAGACCCTGTTTCAAAATAAAGAATAAAAAATAGGGCTGCGGGCGTGGCCCAGAGGTAGAATGCCCCTGGGTTCAATCCCCAGTATGACTGATTTTGAGGACTAAAGGGGAAATTATCAATGTAACCAATTATATTTTGCTTTGCCAAATGAATTCTCCATGAAATTTGTTTTTAAAATTTTAATTCAAGCCGGGTGTGGTAGCGCACGCTTGTAATCCCAGTACTTTGGGAGGCGGAGACCGGAGGATCTGGGTTCGCGGCCAGCCTCAGCTCGCTCTCTCTCTCTCTCTCTCTCTCTCCCCCCCTCCCCCCCGTCTCTCTACTTAGTGCGGCCCTCCGCAATTTCGTGAGACCTGGTTTCAAAATAAAGTATAAAAAATAGGGCCAGTGGTGTAGTGCAGAGGTAGAATGCCCCTGGGTTCAATCCCCAGTATTGCAAAAAAAAATTTTTTTTAATTCAGCTGGGTGTGGTAGCGCACGCTTGTAATCCCAGTACTTGGGAGGCTAAGATAGGAGGATCGCAGGTTCACAGCCAGCCTCAGCTACTTCATGAGGCCCTCTGCAACTCAATGAGACCCTGTTTCAAAATAAAGAATAAAAAATAGGGCAGGGGGTATAGCTCGGAGGTAGAAGCCCCTGGGTTCAATCCCCAGTACTGCAAAAAAAATAAAATAAAATTTTAATTCTTATGTATAATAAAAGTCTTTGGGAAGCATCTCTTATTTATAGATGAGGAAACATATTCAAAGAAGATGTAGGTCAAGGTCTCATAAGTATTTAATAGTAGAGCTCTTACTAAACACACATTCCTAACCCATTTCCATATTTGTCCCACATCATAGTGCCTTCCCTTCTTTAAAATTTTATTTTCATTGTATTAAGGAACCAGGATGGCACAATGTTACTGAAAATTGAATGACCAGTTGCTTTTCATCTCTCTGAAAAGCAAGTGACCTGGCCACTCTCTGTTTTTTTCATCTTTGAAATGGAATGATAAACTGGATGTGGTATACACACCTGTAATCCCAGTACTTGGGAAGCTGAGACGGGAGGAACGCAGGTTCAAAGCCAGCCTCAGCAACTTAACGTAAAGATCCTATTTCAAAATGAAAAATAAGGGGTGGAGGTGTTGCTCGGAGGTAGAATGCCCCTGAGTTCAACCCCCAGTACCAAAAAGGAAAGAAAAAAAAAACAAAAGGAACAATAGCCCCTCTGTTACATTATCGTAAGGGTGAGTGGCTTTAGAGTTAAGCCATTTTATAACATTAAAAGCACACTGGGCACAGTGGCACATACTTGTAATCCTGGTACTTAGGAGGCTGAGACAGGAGGATCAGAGATTTGAGGCCAGCGCACAGTAACTTAGTGAGACCCTGTTTCAAAATACAAAAGGGCTGGGGGTGTAGCTCAGTGGTAAAACACCCCTGGATTCAATCCTTAGTACCCCCCACCAAAGTTAGGTTTTTTTTTTAAAAAAGGAAAAGCCGACTTTCCAAGATCTCACTGCTGATGAGTTAACTTTTATTTTTCTCTCCGTAACAGGGTAGAATTCTGAATCTGTCAGATGCCTTTTTGTCACTGTGTAACTTCATGTGATTATAGGACAAAATTTCTATGCTAAATAAACCATGAAACAAGCAAGTAAAGCTATCCTTTGTTTACTCAGACTGCAGGACACTCTGCCTGGATTTTTTTTTTTTTTTTTTTTTTTT
>PVJS01055132.1:0-12742 GCA_004027185.1 Glis glis | reverse complement strand
CATACGCCACCACGTCTGGCTTCCCAGTGTTTTGAAGGAGGAATATTTTCATAAATTCAGTAGGTTATGGCAAAGATAAAGGTTAGAAATAAAGGGATTTTTCAGGTCCTGATTAAGCATGTAAGCATTTCTCCTTTTCTGTTAGATACATAAACCCACTTAACATGCTTTCTCTATTCCTCACTCCCTTACCCTGAGGACTTATTTTTGTAAGTTTCTAACACATTGGCCTCTGACATGGCAACTGTTTCTTTATTTTCAAGATTCTTAGTCTGACAAGACCCACGCCACAGGGCGGAAGACTAACCCCAAAGGAGGATTCGTCATTACCTGTCACCTTAGCCTTGAACGGACTGCCCACAATGTGGTTGGGCCCGCCATATTTGACGCCGATCAGATAGTTTCCCGGAGCCATGGGCGTGTACATAACTTTGTACCCCTCTGGGGTTTCTTGGCAATCCATCTTAACCTTGGAGGGGCCTTCAATGGTGACAGACAATGTCCCTGGGCCTGCTCGCATAGTGTTGATGAAGAATTCAGACTGGATGCCTGGGAAGAAGAGGAAATGCACGTGGGTGGTTTGGAGGGATGAGGGTGGTGGTTTGGGGGCTTTCTAGGGGAGGTGAAGCAATGGTGGTGGCGCACGCACGTCCCCTCACAGAGGGCTCACCTTGGTGGCATGGGAAACCACTGGTCCGAGCTCTGAGCCCCGGCACAGAGAACCTCAGGCCCTGGGAGGTGGTAACTCCCTTACCCAGGGAGAAGGAGGAGTGAGGCTGACATTTCGCCCATAGCACCCACTGCCTGGACATCCTGTTCTCTCCTCTGGCATGAGCCGTGGCGTCACTGTGAGCCTGAAGGGCTGCTTTAGGCTCCAGGGCCCACTCTGCCTCCGGGCGGGAAGGCGAGGCGTGGGCCCTCTGACCTTTCCTTTCTCCTCTGGGTGAACTTGGAAAGGCCAGGAGGCTCAGTGTCCCCTCCTTTCCTCCAAGGCTCCTTAACCCAGACGCTATGCCGAAGTCCTGGCGGTGCTGTGACCCGCCAGCCCACCCGCTTTGCTATGAATACCAGCAACAGAACAGTGGCTCCTGCTCACTGAGCACCAAGGCCCCGTGCAGGCAGCAGACCCTGTGCCGGGAATTACTTTACATGCACATGTGGGGGCTCTTCCATGGTAGTTCCGGGTTCCGTCTGACACTGAGGCTAAGGGAGCTTCGGCACCTGCCGTCATGGTGCGTCACCAGGAAGTGGTGAGCTACACCTGAACCAAGGCTGCGTGGCTCTGGTGCCAGGCCCATCTGGGTCACTGGATGGACAGTGGGGCTGCCTCAGATGCCCAAATTGCAACCTGGAGACACCTGAGCTCTTGGCTGTCCTGGAATGTCTGGCACAGACATCCTGCTTGTGACAAAGACCAAAAGAGAGTGCCAACTGATAACCATGGAGACACTCCTGCCCCAACCCACTGCTCCACAAAGCCCCCCTCCTCAGCCCTTTCCAGGGGCCCATGGGGGCTGCCTGGGTGTCAGAACACCAGCAGCATGCCCCCAACAGTGCCCTCTCCAGGGAGGCCCTGGCATAGCACCACATGCAGCGCTGTGTTTTTGCCAGAGCCCTAGATACCACACTCCAGCCAGGAAATACTTTGCTTTAATTATAGCTCCTGGGCCAGAGGAGGAATATTGTTCTGGTTATCAATAAAACAAAGGAGTTGCTATTGTGTGACCACCCCCAAACACAACCCAGCTGTTTCTGGAAGCTCCTGAGGCTCCTCCCAAGTCCCTCCCTCCCCACCATCTCCACCTTGTCATGGCTTCTCATTTGTATAGCTAAGAAGCCCCTTGCGCAACTGCTTCGAGGCTGGGGGCTGTGTGGGGAAGGGGTGTGTCCAGGAAGTGGCTGTGAGGCATTGATAATGAAAGATATTTTTTAAGTGAAATTGAAAAGACTGGGCTGCAAGAGGAAAGAAGCTCCACCCTTTTTAACAAGCTATTTAATTCCTGAGAAAAATCAGTTTGTTCTGACTATGAGAGCCCAAAAACGCAGGGAAGATGAGGTGGGAGAGGGAAATCAGGGATGACAGGACAAGAGCTACCTGGATGTCAGCTCCTATAACGCTCAGAACAAGCTTACTCTCTGGGTTCCCCAATTATTCCCATTTTTCAGAAACAGAAGTGGAGGCACAGAGAGGTCAACCAACTCATCCAGGGTTACACAGCTGAGGACCAGCAAGACTAGGACTTAAACCTAAGTTTTGTGCAACCTGCCACTAAGACACTTGCCTGAGAGAAGACAGGAGAGAGAAAGCCCACGTGCAGAAGTCCGTCACCGCCACCTCCAGCTATCACCAGCATCTGATGTCATAAGAATCGCTGGGCATGGCGGTCTCCCCCCACCCCACCCCAGTGTGGCTGAGTTCCCATGCAACTCAATCTTGAAGGCGGCAGAGAGCAGAGGAAGCGAGGAAAGCTCATGGCGCATACTGGGGTCCTGGACCATCTGATCAGGAAGTCGAGCCCTCCCTAGTCTAACTCTGACCTCCAGCCTAGGCAGAGTCCTGCCCCAAATTCTCCACATTCCCTGCTCCTCAATCTGCAGAATGGACCATTTAAAGCTTAAGCCAAAAGATACAGCAAACCCACCCAATAAAAACAAGGGACGTTTGCTTTGTTCTGAAGGTCAGAATGCTGGGCCCTTCAGCAGCACAGCAGATACCTTTTCATTCCATTCACACCACAGCTGTGTAATCTCTGGATGGATATTTGGGGAAAGGCTTGGGAGCGGGAGGGCTAGAAAAACAAGACACCTTCCCCTTGACAAGAGCAATATTTACACAGGGTTTGAAACAGGCGTGCTCTGTACGCCTCCCCTCCAGGCTGGGAGCAGACTCCTTCTCCCTGCAGCGCCCAGTGCTTGCAAGCACAGCCTGAAACCCGAGCTCCCGAGAAGGTGTGCAACCCGCCAAGAGGAAGTGGGGAGGGCCTGGGCACAGCTCGGTGAGCCAAAGGGAGGGTGGGATGGTTCCTGGGTGGTGCTGGAGACCCTGCAACTGCTGCGGGGCCTGGACCAAGAGGCCTGCTGTGCACTCAAGAGTCAGGAGGTCCCGGAGGCTCCAGCCCTCCGTGGGCGGCTTGCCAAGGGCCAAACGCCTGTACTGCTGCCTGGAAATCATTCCCGGGCGGCTGGGAGGACAGGGGTTCTGGTTTAGGACACCGCACAAAGCAGGCTGGGGCTGCAGTGCAGTGCAGTGCTGGGTGCCTCTAGGTGAGCAGACATGTAGGGAAATGGCGAAGCTCAGGGGCTGACGGCTCAGGCTCTGAGGTCCTGAGTCCTGGTCCCATGTCCTCTTGGCTGAGTGGGTCTGAGGAATGACAGGACCTTTCTGTGTTTCACTTTCCTCAAATGTAACATGGACATCACCTAAGGCCCTTCACAAAGGGCACGCTACTGGCCCAGATTCTGGCAGGGCACCAGTGGGTGGCCCGGGGAGCCCAGCAGCACTAACACCACCCCAGGGTGGCCTCGCTAAGGCCACTGCTGGGCTAGCATCCCTAGTGGTGTGCCAACCTGTCAGACACTCCAGGCACTTAGGACACTTGCTCTGTGGGACCAGATGTCACGTAACTGTGGCCATTCATCCACTCACCCACAGGGAGGATAATCGTGGCATTGTGGGCCTGGCAGTGGGAGCTAAGAGGGGATTTGAGAAGCCAGGAAGGGCAGTTTTCCCCAAAAGGGCCCTAAGTAACACCAAATGCAAAATAGTCCCACACTGTGGACTTGCCCTGCAGAGATGCCTGAGGACCAACTCCCCGCCCCCGCACCTTCCTAAACAGTGACACAGTGGATACCAGCGATGCCCATCTCTAGCTGACCATGCAAACAGCATTTAGTTCACAGTACAAATACTAGCTGCAGCCACTAAGAGGGGGGTGGAGCTGTATCCTTTGACATGGAGAGATGTGTAAGATGTCAAGGAAAAACAGCAAGCTGCTCACCAATCTGTGCAATAAGATCACTTCCGTAAAATTAAAACAAAACTGTGTGTCTGCCTAACAAAGCAGCCAGCTAACCAAGCTAGCCTGCAAGAATGAAGATAGATGAGAGACAGGCAGATGGTGTGAAGGGCCTCTCTCTCTGAGCTGGAGCAGTTTACTCCTGGTCCTGGGGGGTTTAGGAAGGGGGATGGAGTGAGTTCCACTTTATCTCCCCCTTTGCTGTCTCGTCTGTGGCAAAGATTAGAAATAAGTTGTAAGGGATCCAAGAAGCTTCAGAGCTCGTGGACTATTTCAGGATCAGAGAATAAAAGGCCATGACAGGTCTTATGCTGCTTCGATGTGTTTCTGGGAGCCCGGGGACCACTAGAGAGGTGACAGGGAGGAAGCTCCCAGGAGGTGTGTGAGATGCATCATCAATTCTGTGCAGGCAAAGAAACCTCAGAACTAATGACCCTGGGCTGTGCTCCCCGACTAACAGCGTCTTGTCCCTAGGGTCAAAGAACTTGGCAAAGGAAGATATTTGGGCCACAGCGGCGCAGTAATGAGGTGTGATAACACGGCGACAGAGCTCTCACTCTGGATTTATCAGGGGTCAAACCACATCTCCCAAAACAAGCGTGGATAGGAGGAGCCTCTCAAACACGAGCTACTCGGGTTTTGCTGCAGGGAGCAAGCATGCAGAAGCTTCTGCAGGCCTTGGGGATTTCCACCTGGCGTTGCCCTGGAGCCAGCTCAGTTAAAGACGGGAAGGCGGCAGTGTTTACCTGTGGTGCCCCCCTCGAGCCCCGCGCCGTAGGCGGACACCAGGGCAGGATTCCCTGCTTGTCCAGGCTCCCCGACGCGCACTTTGAAGGGACTTCCAACCACGTGGCTCCCGTTGAACTTGACGTCGATCGTGTGGACACCATTCTCATGGGGGATGAAGCGGACTGCGTACTTATCTAGAAGAGCAAAGGCACAGGGTGAACTGGGCAGATGAACACCCTGGAGTTAGGTGAGGACACGGGGCCAGGAGCAACCTGAGCCGCCAGCGCTAAGTCATTTAAAGATGCAGTTCCACCGGGAGCCTGGCGCCTAACGCGGTGGATTTTGAAACCACATGGGCCGACTTGTGTGTCCCTAGTCAGCCCTGTGTGAAACGCATCCAAATCTCAAATTCGGTTTCACACTCTGGCCCCAGCCCCGGGACACTTCCCTTATGAAAAGCTCGTTGCTCACAATGTTTCGCTACTTGGCCACTCCAAGGGGAGAAAATGGTTCCAACTGGCATTAGTGCTCCTTAATTAAGCTTGAGGCCAGCAACTATATCCTGCAGGGTAACAGCCAGGCTTTGTTAACTCAAGTGGGCACCTAGAATATCCATCCACACCGCTTGCCCCCTCCTCCTGTCAGTCTCTCCACCCCTCCTGGCTCCTGCACCCTCATCTCATTCAGAATTCGCATTTCCCGCAGCTCGGCCCAAACCTCTCCCTCCTCTGGTACCCTGCACAGAGGCGAACATCAACAGAGCTGCCAAACCCTCACCCTTCGGCGCTGCACTTCTGCCAGCAGGTTCCCAGCTGCCCCCCCCCACTAAAGCCGATGTGTTTCAGGAGGAGTCAACCTCCCACCCCCATGCCCAGTGTGGTCCCTAACTGGACGCAAAAGGCCCTCCCGTCCCCAGTCAATTAGCACATGGACATTAGCCATGGGATGTGACAAGGTCATGGGCATGTGTCCTCATTTAATGAGATGGAAGGGAGGCTTAATGGAGATTTCTGAAGAAGGTGCCTCTCGGGCTTCTGAGAAAGAATCCTGAGAAGAACATATTTTTTTCTTTCTTTTTTTTTTTTTGGTACTGGGGATTGAACCCAGGGGCATTTTGCCTCAGAGCTACACCCCCAGCCCCCTTTTTTTGTATGTGTAGTACTGGGGATTGAACCAAGGGGTGTTCTACCTCTGAGCTACACCCCCAGCCCTATTTTATTTTATTGCTTTATTTGGAAACAAGGTCTAAGTTGCAGAGGGTCTCACTAAGTTGCTGAGGCTGGCCGCGAGCCTGCGATCCTCCTGTCTCAGCCTCCCAAGTACTGGGATTACAAGCGTGGGCCACCACGCCTAGCCCCAGCCCTTTTTATTTTTATTTTGAAACAGAGTCTAGGTTGCTGAGAGTCTCAATAAATTGCTGAGCCTGTCCTTGAACCTGCAGTCTTCCTGTCTCAGCCTCCCAAGTACTGGGATTATAAGCATGCACCACCATGGTGGTATGAAGATTGGAAATCTGGTTTGCTGTGGCCATCTTGCCACCAAGAGGAAGAAAGAGTAAGGCTCTTTGGGGCCTCGGTGACCATGGGGGAATGATAAAACCAAACGGTTGTTAAAACCCACTTTAGCCGGGCGTGGTGGCGCACGCTTGTAATCCCAGTACTTTGGGAGGCGGAGACTGGAGGATCCTGGTTCGCGGTCAGCCTCAGCTCTCTCTCTCTCTCTCTCTCCCTGTCTCTCTCCACCTAGTGAGGCCCTCTGCAACTTCATGAGACCCGGTTTCAAAATAAAGTATAAAAAAATAGGGCTGGGGGTGTAGCGCGGAGGTAGAATGCCCCTGGGTTCAACCCCCGGTACCGCAAAAAAAAAAAAAACCAACCAAAAACCCACTTTAAATTCTGAATGTCAAGTCATGCGAGTTACTGGGCCACTTTATGAATTGGTCTGAGTTGGGTATTCTATAATTTGTAACCAGTTGCATCCTAGCTGTGGCACTCTGGTGATCTCAGATACCTCCAGGGCTTCAGATACTGCCCAGGGCCCGAGGACACTAAAGTTCACTTGCTGCTGAGCCCGGTGCCACAGTGATCTAATAAATAGCACCACTTGGGCATTTGGAAGATACTTCAAAAGCCGTCCCAAGATAAACGGTGAACTTTTAAGACCCTGACCATGCTTACCCGACCACTGGCCAGCTGTCCCTAGCTCTGTGAACTATATGATCCTCTTCTCCGGCTACAGGTTGCCTTTCTGAATTCACTCTCCCACTTCCTATGGCCAACTGAGCACCAGGTGCTATAGTTCTCTGGCTTCAAGTCCCCTCTGCTCCATTTCTAGTGCCTCAGATTAACTCTGCTTTCTTGAATGGACCACTCTGGGAGCAAAGTTCATGACTCTGCCCACTTGATGTCCTAACATAGTCTGTGATGTGGCCGGACTCTAACCAAGATCTGATTAGGACACCACCACCCTGCATACTTGTCCCTTCTGAGGCTCCTCACCGCCCTTTCTGACCAAGGGGAGGAAGATGCATGAACGTTAACCCAGATCCTCCATTTCTACCCTCACAGGCCACAGAGCACACAGCAAATGCCCAACAAGGGCAGGTTTCTTCCTCATGCATCAAAGCCCACGTTAAGTGACACTTCCTCTGAAAAGGTGCACTGATGTCACCAAGTCAGAAGCTGCTCCTCTCTCTTGGGATGACATCTTCACTGTCTGCTTCTCGGCTCTCCTCAGTCCTGTGGTCACCTGGGACCACCCCCAGGGGGCTGCAGGCTTAGCCTCGTTCTCACCAGCCCTGAGCAGCTCTTGGAGGGCAGGGATAATGTGTTCCTCAGCTTTGCCTTCCTGCCAAGTCTTGACAGTAAATAAATATTCACGGGCAAAATGATCTCCTTAAAGTTGATTGATATCAGAGAATTCCATCAACCAAGACGTCAGACAAGAAACTCTTAGGGTATCAAGCCCCACAAGCTACGTGTTCTTTTTTAACTTTACAGATGAACCCTGATCTCCCTTTCCTGCAGAGCAGTGAGATTTAAGCATACTTACTCATGTCATAAGGTCTACAAGGAAAATCTGTAAGATTTTGTTAAAATGAGAGAAAAATCACAATGAATGTCAAGTGAAAGAAATCTGAAAACTGAACAGAAAATAAAGAAAAATTTGTGAGGAAAAAGGAGGAGGAGGGAGAAAGAAGAAGGAAGAAGAGGGAAGAACAAAAGAGGAGGAGAAAAGAGAGTGGAGGAAGGAAGAAGAATTATAAGCCAAAGTAAAGAGTCTCCATGTTCCTGACACATGTTTATATCCTAATTTAGAAATGATGCCTGGCAACAGCAAAAAGAACTCAGAGACTGGCTGGCAGAGAGGAGGTTGGCCAGTCCTCCCCGGGACGCAGAGAGGAGGCTGGCCAGTCCTCCCCGGGACGCAGAGAGGAGGCTGGCCAGTCCTCCCCAGGATGCACGTTTGCACAGTGTCCTGTCGGCCTTGCACTTACCTGGCTCCAGCTCAGACACATGGCATTCCTCCACAGCTCCCGAGGGGCTATGCACCTTTGCATCGATCTTGCCTTTTGCACCATTCAACCTTATAGCAAAGGATGCTGGCTGGTTAACTTTTAATCCCGATTCCTGAGAAGTTAATATATGAGACAGGTTATGGCCCTTGGCGTCCCCGCTCAGTGGCAGACACTGACCCGACACAGGACTCCGGATGACAGTTCTCATGCAAATCAGCCTAGAATAGATTTCTATATAACATCTGACAACAGAAGAGTGAGTGGGTCATGTTCCAAAACAGAGACACACATCTGCCTGGTAGTGTATCCAAACCATCTTCATCCAGGCCAGAAGAGATGGATCCTGGGGTTGGAGACTCGGGGGACATGCTGGTCAACTGGACCATAGCCTGAGCATCCCAAAGAAGACCTGGATAGGGCAGAAAACCCTGTGTCTTCCAAGCCAAAACAATGAGGATTCCCTTGTAAGAGGAGCCTGGCAGAGGACAAAACCATGTGCTCACTAACATAAACAAAGTCTTATGTCACTGCTCCTTTTTATCTTAAGAATGGAACAGAGAGAACTTACAATAACATTGTAAAGGGCTATTCATGCAGTGTAGGCAGTACTGTGCAAGTAGTTTTCAATAAAATCATCAAGGGCTATCCATACAGGACAGGTAGTACTGTGCAATAGTTAAGAATCAGCTGGATCTATATATTTACTACCATTTCCTAGCAATATAAATAAGCTGTTAAACCTTTTTGAGTCTCAGTTTCCTCATCTGTAAAATGGACATAATCAACTATTCTGTCTCAGAGAGCTGCTGTGAGGACGGAATAAAGTTATCCATGTGAAGCATTCAGCACAGAGCCTGGCACATACAAAGCAAGGCTCCAAAGTGGCAGCTTATTGTTAAATATTAATATGCTTTTAGAAGTTGCTATAACTTCTAAAAAAAAGAAAGCAATCAAGTGTAGCTTTCACCTTGGGTCAATTTCACCCCTGAAGCTCTGTTCTGGACACTCACTGTATTCTCTCCTGGGAGGATGGGACTAGGAGTTTAGGGACTCAGGAAGAAAGCTGAACAGCGACACTTTATATAAGGCTGGCCAATCCACAGCAACAAACTGTAGACCTTAGCGCTTCTGGTTGCACCTTGGTTAGACAGCCACACCTCGGACACTAAGGAAAGCGGCTCACGCTTTGTGTGCGGGGAACCACCTGGAGATCTTGTGAAAATGCAGATTCTGACCCAGTGGCGGTGGGCTAGGGCCTGGGATTTTATATTTCTAGTAAATTCCCAGGTGATGCCAAGGATGCAGCGCATCTTACTAGCAAGCAAGGCCCTAAAGCTGTGTTATCCAATTGGGTGGTCACTAGCCACATGTACATAAATACATATGAATATACAAATATAAATAGGAAAACATGTAGCCTATAATGCATATATCTGTATATGGGATACAAATTTATATTTTTAAATGTAAAGCACTTAGCCAGATGTGGTGGCACACACCTGTAATCCTAGTATTTGGGAGGCTGAGTACAGGAGGATTGCAGGTTCAATGCCAGCCTCAGCAACTTAGTGAGATGCTGTTTCAAAATAAAATAATAAAAGGGCTGGGAGTTTTGCTCAAGAGGTGAAAATGCCTCTGCGTTCAATTCCCAGTACCCAGAAAAAAGTAAAATAAAAGATATTATCAAAGCCAGGCATGGTAGAGACACTTGTGATCCCAGTACTTGGGAGGCTAAGACAGGAGGATTGCAGGTTCAAGCCCAGCCTCAGCAACTTAGTGAGACCCTGTTTCAAAATAAAAAATAAAAAGGGGTAGGGATGTAGCTCTGAGGTAGAATGTCCGGGGTTCAATTCTCAGTACAAAAATAATAAATAATAAATAATAAATAAATAAATAAAGCACTTAAATAAAATTAAAAATCCGGTTACTCGGTTACTCTAACCACATTTCGAGTTCTTGACAGGCACATGTGGCTAGTGACTACCATATTGTACAGTAAAGATGTGAAATGCTTAAAATGTGCTGTTGGACTGTGCTGCCCAGAGGCCATAGCCTGGGGAGGGATGACACAACACAAAATTAAGGACCTTTGATCTCCGGATCACCCTATTCCTCCCCCTCCCCCACAAAATGCCAGCCACTCAAATTTTCTACAAAGTTTCAAAGGCAAGACAAAACCATACGGGCCTCTCTTGCCTAACCAGCACCAGATGTTGCTGTGGCGGCCTCCTCTAAGGATCTGATAAATAATTTACATATCCCTCAGCATCAAATGATCCAGAAAGTACAGAGGACGGGGCGGACCCACAGGCCCTGTAGCCGCTGGTGGCAAAGGCTTGACATACAGCCCAGTGCACACTTGCTGAAATATCTACAACCAGACTGTGATGTGACAGCAAAGCTTTCTGGAAAGGCTTTCTCCAAATCAGCTCAGATTGGACAGAACCATTCACATTACCTGAATCCATTTGGCCACTAAATCCTCAAGAGGGAGATAATTATGCCTCAGAAGACCCCAAAGAAATCTTCGAGATGCCCAAAAGAGCGCTCTGCCCTCAACAAATGCTGGGTTTATCTCCCTCCGTAGGTTTTAGTTAAGTCGGCCACGAAAGAAGCTTCTGTTAACAAGCCTTTAAATGAAACACAAGAAAAACATCTACACCACGGTGACCAAGTCAGTACCCCTGGTACCCTCCAGATGAGGCCTCTTCAATTGGTGGACTGGGATTGCGGTTTGGGTTCTGCCTGAGAACCTACAGGAAGACTAATGTTTGGAATAACTAGCAGTGTCCCCATTTCCCCAGAGCGAGATTGGAATCTCAGAGGTAAACCAAGTATATAGAACTCAATGCAGTATCACCAATCTGAGATACCAGACTGAATGTTAATTGATCCAATATTTTGAAGAGCTGGGGGCAGCCGAAGGCTATTTAGAAACCCCCTTAACCAGAAATCATATTTAGGTATTCTGGTACTATTCCACAATTTAATTGCTGCTCTTGATTCAGACAATGAACTATTTTTCTGTGTCCTGAGCAAAAGACACAGTAGCATCTGGTGGTTCCTAGTTTGGCTAGAGGTGCTAGTGCCACCTTGAATTAAGTGACCTGTTTTGAGATGGGGCGGGGGGTGTTTGCATCGCCTGGTAATCCCAATAGGTTGGACTATGCAACCTTTGCCACCAGGTCAGGGTGGAAACTGAGGCAGCTTCAGTCAGTAGCACAGGTTGGAGCCATGGAGACCTCACTCTGCTGCCTCAAACTAGATGGCTCCCGGTTGCCACAACCACCTTTAAAATGGGGTGGGAGAGAACTGACTCGCCTGGCTGCTGCATGGATTCACTGAGGTGGCTCAGCATAGTTCCTTGCATATTTACTATAAAAAAATCATCCTGAAAAAATAAATTGCAAACGACTATCTTAAGGAAAAGGAAGCCAACAACTATAGTCTGAGCATTGCTGGCCCGTTAAGACTCCTGTTTTGTTTTGAAAGCTCTCCTTGTTAACAGGCTTCCTTTGTTGCTCTTAAATATTTAAAAGCAAACGTGAACCCAAACGTTGAGGTGAGCTGTTGACTATTTTCACGTGCCCCAGCTGACTTCATGAATGTGCCGGAAGTTGACCCTGCCACAACTAGCAATGCCTGCGGTTGAAACGTGACCAGGTGCCTGGGCACCAAAGATTGGAGTGGCCTCAGGAGTCCAGGGGTCTCACTGGTCAGCCTGTGGCCAAGGAGACGGATGCTTCCTTGCGTCTCACCTGAAGACTCATAACAGTGAGACGGCGGGCGTCGTCGGAGGGCGCGATGACGGGCACCAGGTAGGGACTCTCAGGAATGTGCTCATCATTGAACTTGATAGACACCTCGTAGTTACCTGTTGGGACAGGAGAGCCCCATCATTTCAGAGATTTTGGAAAGGTGCTTCCAGAGTGGCCTCTTGCATCTTAGCTAGGGCTAAAATGGAGGGGGGGCCAGCCCTCCTCCATGGCCACAGCTGATTGGCTGAAAGAGCCAATATGATTTTCTTAGTTAGGCAAGGTCAGGAAATCTTAACCTGGGTCTATGGGGGACCCAAAGAGTCTGTGTATAGAATCCAGGAGATATGTGGACTTGAATAGGAAAAAAACAGAACAAAACACATCTTTACTTTCACTAACCTCTAACTAAGATTTAGCATTTTTTTCTTTAGAAATGTTGACCAATAAATAAAAAAATAATAATCATCATCACAGTATGAGACAAGTACATGTGATTTTTATCACTATTAAGAATCACAGGAGCCGGGCGTGGTGGCACATGCTTGTAATCCCAGTACTTTGGGAGGCGGAGACCCGAGGATCCAGGTTTGCGGCCAGCCTCAGCGCACGCACTCTCTCTCTTTCCTCTCTCTCCTCCCTCTGTCTCTGTCTCTGTCTCTGTCTCTCTCTCTCTCTACCTAGTGAGGCCCTCCGCAACTTCGTGAGACCCGGTTTCAAAATAA
>PVJS01055131.1:0-12742 GCA_004027185.1 Glis glis | reverse complement strand
CTCTCTTTCTCTCTTTCTCTCTCTCTCTCTCTCTCTCTCTCTCTCTCTTTCTTTCTTTCCTTTCTTTCCTTCCTTCCTTCCTTCCTTCCTTCCTTCCTTCCTTCCTTCCTTCCTTCCTTCCAGTACCGGGGATTGAACCCCCGGGCATTCTACCTCCGAGCTACACCCCCGGCCCTATTTTTATCCTTTATTGAAACCTGGTCTCACGAAGTTGAGGAGGGCCTAAGTAGCTGAGGCTGACCGCGAACCCGGATCCTCCGGTCTCTGCCTCCAAGTACTGGGATTACAAGCGTGCGCCACCACGCCCGGCCCTTTGATTCTTTATTTTGAAGCAGGGTCTCACTAAATTGCTGAGAATCTCACTAAGTAGCTGAGGCTGGCCGCGAACCCGGATCCTCCAGTCTCAGCCTCCCAAGTACTGGGATTACAGCCACCACGCCCAGCTACTTATAAACATTTTTAAGACTCTTGAATACTACATAGTTGCTTCCCCTGAGGGGATGTTTGATTTCATTATTTCTTCATTTGACCAGATGTCCACATAATATAACATAGAAAGCTTGACAGGATATAATTATAACCTTTACTCAAGGGGATCGGAGTCACTGACTGTTATTTATTAGGGTAACATTTATCGTCAACACCATTTTTATAAAAATTCTCTATTTTCTGTGTCGGCAGTTGGAGCGTTTGAGATTTTGATCTCCTGTATTGTTTTGCTCCTTTCCTGGTGGTGTAATTTATGACAGCACTTCTGTAAGGACATCCGTGTTTACATTCACATTCGGCTGCTTCCATTTCCTGCAGCTCAACTGAGCAGGGAAAAAATGGAAATGTTGGGGAACCTTTGTGTTTAATTAGTAAAGTAACTCAAATGTCTGGGACATGGTGTCAGCTGCATAGAACCAGAAAGAGCTATTTTCCTGATGGTTAGTAACTAGCGTTTTAGTCATTCAGGGTAGAAGGCAAGTAAATTCAAGAATGATATATGTTTGAATTAAATATAGCTCCACCTTTCACTTTTACAGATAGAGCTAGGGCAGTTGATTCAGACATATTTTGATGTCGCAAATGATTTCCAAAACCACCCTTTGTCCCCTACCAGCAGGTATTAGATGAAGATAAAATATTTTCTGAGAATTTAGTTTTAATTACTAACAGTATTGATTGATACTAGAATATATTGAATATGTTTCTGTCTTCCATAGAAACATTGTTACAGTGTGCATAAATGGGGTGAAAATAACATTTTATAAATGAGAAAAACAAATTTCCCTGTTATCAATCCTAAACTAGCTGTCCTTCCTGTGCAGGGAGTGGCCTAATAGCAATGTGGTGATCAACCCCCTGGAAGCCACAGGTTGGAACAGGCCTTACGAAGAGCAGGGAGGATGGGCCCTGTGAGCATGGTCTGGGATTAGCTGCCCACAGGCTCATTTCTTTCCTCTCTTTGGATAGTTTAGGCGAACATCCACTCACTCTATTTAGGTAACCTTTTTTGATTAGTTTTTAAATAGCTGGCTTGTTTTTAGAAATGGTTCTGTAAAATCCAGGCATTCCTATGTATCTTTTTTCCCTACTGAAAATTATTTTCCAGTAAGGGAGTGTTTGGGAAAAATCTGATATTTGCCTCCAGTGTTAAATCCTAGTGCATGTTTTAATTTCCAAATTCATTGATTTGCATAACTTTCCTCTTCCTGGAGGGCTCCACCCAGAAGGCTGTGCCCTAGGTCTGTGTGATTAACTCCTTCTCCTTCAGGTTTCCCTCACAGCTCACATTCTTAGATGAGTTCTGCTTCATTGCCTTGTTTCTAATATTACAGCCTACCTCTCTCATCTGAAGCCCCATACCCTGCTCTCCTTTTTTTCTTAACTTTTTCTTTAGTGTTTTACAATTTTATTCTATGTAACTTATCTACCTATTATGTTTATAATTTATTGTCTCTCTTCTCTCAATGATAAGCACCACACTTATGTATTTTGTGTACTATGCACATACCATAGACACACAAAATGTATGGAACAGGCTGGCCAGAGCAAGACCTTTTATTGAAGGGACATTTCTTTTTTACATTTTATATTAAATATTTAATCATTTTCTGTATTTGGTTTTTATGTTTCAGCCAGTTCAGTGAATACTTCTTCCTTGTTAGACTGGCCTTATTGGTTATAATAGTGTTTCTGTGCATTCTTGTTACCTCCTACTTAGTATGTAACCTATCATTTTTATTCTAGCATTTAAATCTTAGCCTATCTCATGCCCATTCTCTAAAGACTTCAGTGTGATTGCATGTGATTTTGGTGTTAGGTACCACCTTCACCCCTGTGCTCCCTGCTCTGTCCTAGATAGTGCTGTCCACAGATAGTGTTCCTGTCATATAATTCGTCATTCTGATCCTGCCATCAGAGAGCAAAAATTCTCTTATATTAGTTGCTCAGGGCTGGATCACAAAGGAGCCCTTGGAAATATGCCTTGTCAACCTTGCAGGTTCATATATTTCAAATTTCAAGCTTGTATATTAATGTACTAAAGTAGTTCCCACCCTTTCCCCTCTTAGGAATCTATTAGTAGAAAGAAATGGGGACAGAAATAGAACAAGACTTTGTATATTGTCAGAAATAAATTTCTGTGGCGTCATAAGAAAAGACACATATTTGAAAGCAGCTCGGCAAGGCAAATTTTACTTTTTCAAAAAGGAATCCTGCCACCAGTGAGTCAGCGTGCAGGAACAGCATGGCAGAAAATTGCTGGGCATTTTATTTTCAGTGGTGGTGGTGGGGTACTGTGCTGTGCTCCTATTGGTGGGAACATAGCCTCACAATCTTTATGCCATTGGCTGAAGGGGATGCCGGGGAGGGTTTGGAACTCACAATTTCCAGGAAATGCTATTTTACAAAAATACAAGCACATGTAAGGTTACACAATGTCAGTTGTACAAAATGGAGCCCAAATGAAGCTATTCCTTTGATAGAAAAGATCCAATTATATTCTCACAATACTCATGAATGGTGCGATAGTACCAGAGATACCTATATATAATTTAGTACATACATATCTCTTGTTAATATAATCAATTTCTACATTTAAATTCAATATTTAATATTTTCGCATATCTACTTTTCTCCAGAAAAATAAGTGATGTCAGGTTTTTGGGGGTTTTTGGGGGGGGTGGTACTGGGGTTTGAACTGGGTGGGGGGGTGCATTCTACCTCCAAGCTACATATACCCCCAGCCCTTTTTATTTTTTTGTTTTTGTTTTTCTTTTTTTGGTACTGGGGATTGAACCCAGAGGCATTCTACTTCTAAGCTACACCCACCAGACCGATTTTATTTCTTATTTGGAAACAGGGTCTCACTAAGTTGCTGAGAGCCTCACTAAGTTGCCGAGGCTGGCTTTGAACCTGCGATCCTCCTGTCTCAGCCTCCCAAGTACTAGGATTACAAGCATGCCCCACCATACCCAGTTCATTTTTGTTTTTATTTTGTTGTGGTTTTTTTTGCAGTACCGGGGATTTAACCCAGGGGTGTTTTACCTCCGAGCTACACCCCCAACCCTATTTTTTTATATTTTATTTTGAAACCAGGTCTCACGAAGTTGCGGAGGGCCTTACCTAAGTAGCTGAGGCTGATCGTGAACCCGGATCCTCTGGTCTCAGCCTCCCAAGTACTGGGATTACAAGCGTGCGCCACCGTGCCTAGCTCTATTTTTATTTTGAAACAGGGTCTCACTAAGTTTCTTTTTTCTTTTTTTTTTTATGCGGTACTGGGGATTGTACCCAGGGGTATTCTACCTCAGAGCTACACCCCCGGCCCTATTTTTTATCCTTTATTTTGAAACCGGGTCTCACGAAGTTGCGGAGGACCTCACTAAGTAACTGAGACTGGCCGTGAACCCGGATCTTCCCATCTCAGCCTCCCAAGTACTGGGATTACAAGCATGCACCACCATGCCCAGCTCTCACAAAGTTCCTGAGGCTAGCCTCGAACCTGCGTCCTCCTGTCTTAGCCTCCCAATTACCGACCTGTGCCACCACATCCAGTGTGATGTCAATTTAAAGAAAAATAGAGCCCGGCATGGTGGCTCATGCTTGTAATCCCAGTACTTGGGAGGCTGAGATAGGGGGATCGCAGGTTCGAAACCGGCCTCAGCAACTTAGCAAGACCCTGTTTTAAAATAAAAAATAAAATCAGGCTGGGGGTGTACCTCGGAGGTAGAACACTCCTGAGTTCAATCCCCAGTACCACAAAAAGAAAGAGAGAGAGAGAAATAGGCAGGATTATACCTTTTTATAAAATATTAAAGTATATAATTGCCTGTAACAAGTCCAGATCTGAAGCTGGGTGTGGTGGCTCATGCAAGTATTTTTGAATCGGGTCTTTTAAAAATGGCCCAAGTCATTTCATGATAGCCTGGCAAAGAGAGGAGAGGTAACAATTTGGTGCACTATTTTAGTGATGTGGAGGATTATTGGTTGTCTTTCACAGTTTTAAGCTACTTGGGCACCTTAGATGATTGAAGCCCATTTTTCTGCTGGTACAGGACCCAGTGGGAGTCTTTTCTCAGGAACTGCTCAAGGATAAATTCACAATGATGATTAAGCCATGGATTGGTTCCAGGCCATGGATTGCTGAATTAGAAGAACACTTCGGGGAAATGTTGACCTTGGCACTGACCAGAGTACCAAATTCCTTTCTCTGCATTGTTTTGCATCTCATGCAAGCTTCTGATGGATTGTACTCTCCCAGATAGTAATATGCATTGAATACTGTGCTATATAAACAATAAGCTCTTCAAAGAATTAAGTCAGAACAGTCCAACATTATTTGTAGTACAAAAAGATGTATTCTGTGAAGATTTATTTATTTATTTATTTATTTTGCAGTACTGGGGATTGAACCCAGGGGCATTCTACCTCCGAGCTACACCCCCAGCCCTATTTTTTGTTCTTTATTTTGAAACAGGGTCTCACTAAGTAGCTGAGGCTGGCCGCAAACCCGGATCCTCCTGTCTCAGCCTCCCAAGTACTGGGATTACAAGTGTGTACCACCACACCCAGCTCTATGAAGCTTTTAAATAGCAAACTTCATGGTGCTCCTAAATATGATTGATTGCATACAGTTTTGAGAAACAAATGTAGTAAAGATAATAAGGAATACATATGCAAACATATATTTAACATTTCATTTCCTTACTAGCTAACACTCTCAAGTGGCAGAATATATGCCTTATATACTCTGTATACATTATATGTAAATGGCTCTGTGGCAGACATTTTTATGGCTGGCCTTTAAAAAAAATATCTTTTAAGCTGGTGTGGTGACACACGCCTGTTATCCCGAGACCGGAAGATTGCAGGTTTGAGGCCAGCCTCAGCAGTTTAGGGAGACACTGTTTCAAAAAGTAAAAATAGAAAGGGCTAGAGGTGTAGCTCAGAGGTAGAATGCCTCTGGGTTCAGTCCCCAGTACCCCCTACCCCAAGTTATCTTTTTTGATTAGTAATTAGACTACATTATTGGCAGATGATATGATGTGTATGATACCAGTTCATTGAAATTTTTTGTAACTTGCTTTATTGTATGTGGTTAACTTTTTCCACTGTTCTATTTGTTTAAAAATAATTGTGGCCGGGCATGGTGACGTACGCTTGTAATCCCAGTACTTGGGAGGCTGAGACAGGAGGGTCCAGGTGTGCAGCCAGCCTCAGCTACTTAGGCCCTCCGCAACTTGGTGAGACCCTGTTTCAAAATAAAGAATAAAAAATAGGGCTGGGGGTGTAGCTCAGAGGTAGAATGCCCCTGGGTTCAATCCCTAGTACTGCAAAAAAAAAAAAAAAAAAAAAATTGTGTAAGCCGGGTGTGGTTGTGCATGCCTGTAATCCCAGTACTTGGGAGACTGAGACAGGAGGATCGCAGGTTCGAGGACAGTCTCAGCAAATAGTGAGACTCTCATCAACCTAGTAGGACTCTATTTCAAAATAAAAATAAGAAATAGGGCTTGGAGTGTAGCTTGGAGTAGAATACCCCTGGGTTCAATCGCCAGTACCACATACAAAAATAAATAAATAAAAAGTGTATCAATGAGAATTCCACGAGAGAATTCAGCTCAATAGAAAATGAGTGACTCTTCCAGGTTCCTCCAAGGACCATACATAGCTGCCACCATTTCAGATACGCAGGAGATGAGATGTCCATTTTATGTTGTGAGGAAAAAGAAACATGATGAATTACTTAAAGATTCCTATAAATGACTTAGAAGTTTGGATAAACTTATCCACTACTGTGGCCCATTTTCTAGATGACAGTATCTTTTCAATAGGTATGATTTGATTTACTAAATTTTAGATGCAGTGAGGTTGTCTGAAAAATAAAACAGCTTTATTGAGGTATAATTCACACACCATTTATCTATTTAAAGTATACAAGTCCCAGTACTTGGAAGACCGAGACAGGAGGATTGTAGGTTCCAGGACAGCCTCAGCAATGTAGCAAGACTCTCAGCAATGTAGCAAGACCCTGTTTCAAAACAAATAAAATAGGGCTGGGGGTGTAACTCTGAGGTAGAATGTCTCTGGGCTCAATCCCCAGTACCCCACCCCAAAAGTATACAGTTTTCCAGGTGTGGTGGCACAAACCTATAATCTCAGTACTTGGGAGGCTGAGACAGGAAGATCACAGGTTCAGGGCCAGCCTCAGCAAATTAGCGAGACACTCAGCAATTTAGTGAGACCCTGTTTCAAAGTAAAAAATAAAATAGGGCTGGGGGTATAGTTCAGAG
Organism: Glis glis; assembly: GCA_004027185.1. Taxonomy (NCBI): domain Eukaryota; kingdom Metazoa; phylum Chordata; class Mammalia; order Rodentia; family Gliridae; genus Glis; species Glis glis. The sequence goes on along the minus strand of PVJS01055131.1, from coordinate 5,966 downwards.
GTGGAATGTCCCTGGGTTCAATACCTGGTACCACAAAAATAATACATACATACATACATAGGATTAAGTATACAATTCAGTACTTTTAAGTTAGTTCACAGTATTGTATTGCTATCACTGTAATCTGATATTAGAGTATTTTCAGCACCCCAAAAAGAAACCCTGTGTTCATTTGTGATTACTTCTCATTCCTCTCTGCTTGTCTCCTAGAAACCACTAATCTATTTTCTGCCTCTCTTGATTTGCATACTCTGAGTTTTTTGTTTGCTTTTTTTTGTTTTTTGAAGTAGGATCTCTGCTAAGTTGCTGAGAGTAGCCTCAAACTTGCTATTCTGTTTCTTAGCCTCCCAAGTACTGGGATTACAGGTATGCACTACCACGCCAGACTTTTTCTTTTTTCTTTTTGTATTTGGGATTAAACCCAGGGGCATTCTACTTCTGAGCTATACCTCCATCTTTTTAAATTCTTTTTTTTTTTTTTTTTTTTTTTTTGCGGTCGGTACTGGGGATCGAACCCAGGGGCATTCTACTTCTGGACTATATCTCCAGCCCTATTTTTTATTCTTTATTTGAAACAGGGTCTCACTAAGTTGCGGAGGGCCTCACTAAGTAGCTGAGGAGGGCTGCGAACCTGCGATCCTCCTGTCTCAGCCTCCCAAGTAATGGGATTACAAGTGTGTGTCACCACACCCAGCTTGTACTTTTTTATATTCAGATATGTGGTGGTATTTTGTTATTTGGGGAAAAGAATGCTGGGCAGGAATTTTTGTTAATATTTGGAACAGAGTTTTTGTCCTTTTAATTTCCAGTTTGATTGTGATTAGTACATTGATTGAGTACAGGAAGTATCTGTTAGAACTCCGAAGTATTATTCCTCGCATTGTTGTCTTTGCTATTTTAGGATAAGGAATTTGGGGTGTGTATGTTTCCTCCCTGAGTGAAACTTCAGGAAAGAAGTAGATTTTTCTGTAATAATTTTGGGGATTGAAATATCTCTAGGGGGACAATATACGCACAAATTCAGAAATAGAAAAAGCATCCTTTATCAGTCAAACCAAAGGCTATATTTCCTGAGTATTGGTGGATAGTATTTATAAAATTGTAAGTTTAAAAAAAATTTTTTATGGTACTGGGGATTGAACCCAGGGTAATTCTAACCTCTGAGCTATACCCTGACCCTATTTTAGTTTTTATTTTGAAACAGGATTTCACTAAGTTGCTGAGACTGTCCTCAAAACTGCTGTTTTGTCTCAGCCTCCCAAGTACTGGGATGAAAATTATAAGACGCCTTAGGCCATTCATCATGTTTCTTTATTTCACTTTAAGCACTTTCTTGCCTGCTAAAGATATCAAATCTTATACAACCGAAATGCTATGGACAACTTTCTTACAAATTATATAGCTACAAGATCATTTTTCTTCTATTTGGTTGCTTCTCCATTAACGTTTATTCTTTTGCTGTGGCGACATTGAGGGGCTTGGGTTGTTTTTATTTAATCCTTTTTTTTTTTTTTTTTTTTTGGTGGTACTGGGGATTGAACCTGGGGGCATTCTACCTCCAAGCTACACCTCCAGTCCTATTTTTTATTTATTTATTTTGGTACTAGGGATTGAACCAGAGGCATTCTACCTCTGAGTTCCATTCCCAGCTCTATTTTACTTTTTATTTGGAAACAGGGTCTCATTAGATTGCTGAGACTGTCCTCAAACCTGCAATCCTTCTGTCTCAGCCTCCCAAGTACTGGGATTACAGGCATGTGCCACCAAGTCCAGCTCTTGTTTTTATTTTTTGCAACAGGTTCTTACTAGGTTGATGAGAGTCTCACTACTTGTTGAGGCTGTTCTTGAACCTGCGATCCTCCTGTCTCAACTCCCCAAGTCCTGGGACTATAGGCATGTGCCATCACACCTGGCTTTTATTTAATCTTTGAAAATAGTGACCACCAGCAAGTTATTTTAAATTGTGCCTTGGTAAAAGAGGAACCAGAGGCATCAGTTGGCTCTCTTTGTTGAATGCAGGGTCCAGGTTGGATCCTAAGGGATTGAGGCGCGCCCCTTTCCTGCCCACTGCTGCCTCTTGTCGTCATCGTAGTCTTCTCCTTTTCTTCTCTTTCCCTTCTTTTCCCCCAGTAATCCATCCTTGCAGTCAGTCTTTTACCAGATCTGACCCTTTGAACTCTCACCACCACGTCCCTCATAGGCACTGCCCAGACTAGCAGTAATCTTCTTACTTAGTCTCTGTCCCTTCCCCCAGGACTTTATGAGTCAATGTGTAAGAAAATTTTCATTTTTAGTGTTTTCTCTAAAACATGAAATTAATCTTAAGTCTTATTTATTTATGTGGTACTAGGGATTTAACCCGGGGCATTCTACCTCTGAGCTACATCCCTACTACACCTTTTTTGTTTTGAAACAGAGTCTTGCTAAGTTGCCGAGGCTGGTCTTGAACGCGCTTCTCCTATCTCAGCCTCCCAAGTACTGAGGCCACAGGTGCGTACCACTACACTCGGCTCAAGTCCAAGTCGTCTCTATTCTTGATCACTTGTTTATGACTTTATCTTTATATCTAGGTTCAAAGTGAGAAAAGAAAAACAGATCAGGGTAGTAGGGAAGGAAATATCGCCTAGGAGGGAATCTTTACACTCTCCTGGTGCCCTTCTCCAGATTCCTTTCAGCTCTCTTTGGAATTCTGTTATTTCTTTCTGAGGGTGATGTGTATTGCCATCCCAAGATGAATTCTCAGTATATTTCCCGTAGAAACTTTAAAAAATTATAAAAGAGTGGTTGATTGTACTGCAAACCACGTATTCAACCAGTAGTTATTGTTCATTGATTATTGTGCAGTATTTGCTGGCCTGGAGCCCTGCTTCCTTCCATGTCTTGTCATATTACCCCCCCCCGCACGCGCTAAGTAATTCCAGTAATTAGCTTTCTCCCAGGGACTACTGGAGGAAAATCACAAAACTGTGGAAATAAAAAAAAAGCTCTCTTTTCCTGTCTCCCTGGGCTCTCAGCACTGTCTGGCATTCGTGTACTTTGTTGTTGTTGTTGTTGTTGTTGTTACTGGAGATTGAACCCAGGGGGCATACTACCTCTGAAATATACCTCCAGCCCATTTTTATTTATTTATTTGTATTTTATTTTATTTTTTTGTGGACTGGGGATGGAACCCAGGGGCTTTCTACCTCTGGGCTATACCCCCAGACCTATTTTATTTTTTATTTGGAAATAGGGTCTCACTAAGTTCCTGACAGCCTCACTAAGTTGCTGAGACTGGCTTTGAACCTGCGATCTTCCTGTCTTAGTCTCCCAAGTACTAGGAACATAGGCGTGTGCCACCACACCCGGCTCCCAGCCTATTTTAAAATTTCTTATTTTGAAGCCGGGCATGGTGGCGCAAACTTGTAATGCCAGTACTTGGGAGGCTGAGAGCGGAGGATCTGGGTTCATGGCCAGCCTCAGCTACTTAGCGAGGCCCTCCACAACTTAAAGAATAAAATAGGGCTGGGGGTGTTGCTCCATGGTAGAATGCACCTGGATTCAATCAATACCCAGTAACACACACACACACACACACACACACACACACACACACACACAATTCTTATTTTGAAACAGGTTCTCTCTAAGTTGCTGAGGGATAACTGGCTAAAACTGGGAGCTGGAACTACAGTTTATATCAACCTCAGAGCATGTGTTGCCCATTCCTGTAGAGGAAACTTTACCAAAGCTCTCTCCTCCCACTCCTTTGTCCCTGTCAGCAGAGTCTTGGACAGGTGGCATGGCTGGACTTGAGGCTGGCCTCTCACAGTGTTGTGTCCTCATGCGGTTCATTTAATCTCCCTGTGCTTTGCTTCCCATTGTGAAAACTGGGACCTGTAATAAACCACCCGTTGGGGTTGTTTTGAGGATTAAATTAATATAGAAGGGAAAATAGATAAAACCCTTTGACTCCTGCACAGAAAAAAAAATTAGAGATCATAAAACCAGAGCCCCTTCATCTTCTGTCCCCATTCCTAGCCCTCCTCTAACATCTGTACCTATCTATCCATCTTTATTTCATTTTTTAGAGAAAGAATTATCAAGGCTATCCTTTTGTACATCCTACAAACAAAAATGTAATATTTGTTCCATATAGATATTGGAGGTGACCTGCCCAGGACTTCAGCTCCCTCAGGCTTTGCCAGGCTGCCCGAGGGCTGAGGTTAAACGTTGCCACACCCATGGAGCACTCACAGATCAAGGGCAGGTACCTTCCCAGCACAGGTTGGGAAGCCTGGGAGCTAACCACGGAATGATGTGGTTCAACAGGATGGCCCTGCTGAGGTCTGTCAGAGCTCTCCTCCTCTCCTATCAAACTTGCAATTAAATAATTAATTATAGAATTGTTGTGGGATGTCTGTGCAAGAAGAGACTGTAAACTTCATGACCATGACTGTAAATGCTGGGACCATGTCCCAAGCTAAAGTAGTGCTTTTCACGAAGGAAGTTGTTAGTATTGTTGGTTGGATCAGCGTTTCCATCTCTTTCTAATAGCTTTTTCTCTATAACATATATAATTGTCCATACGTAACAGAAAGACTACTGGGCATGGTAGAACACGCCCGTAATTCTAGTACTTGGGAGGCTGAGACAGGAGGATCACAGGTTTGAAGCCAGCCTCAGCAACTTAGTGAGACCCTGTTTCAAAATAAAAAAAGTAAGCCGGGCATGGTGGTGCACGCTTGTAATCCCAGGATTTGGGAGGCTGAGACCAGAGGATCCGGGTTCGCGGCCAGTCTCAGCAACTTAGTGAGGCCTCCGCAACTTAGTGAGACCCTGTTTCAAAATAAAGAATAAAAAATAGGGCCGGGGGTGTAGCTCGGAGGTAGAATGCCCCTGGGTTCCATCCCCAGTACTGCAAAAAATAAGTAAATAAATAAATTAATTAATTAATCAATTAAAAATAAAATAGGGCTGGGGGTGTAGCTCGGAGATTGAATGCCCCTGAGTTCAATCCCCGGTACTACACACACACACACACACACACACACACACACAAGATCCATACTCCTTGGCTCTAGCATTCTGTAGATGGTGTCAGATGTCTCATTCACTGTGAGACATATTGAAAGAAAATAATCTGTTGCACTCACTTCACCTCTTATTCATTCTTCAGTACTGTTAAGTAATCTGTCTTCTTCCTTTGCTGTTCCTTTGAAACAGTTTTTAACTGATACATTAGTGATGTAGCTGCCAGACCCAGTAGGTATTTTTCTATGCTTATTTCAAATTTGTGATGGGGCATTCATGTTCTCTCTTTTCCTCCCCCCTTCCTTCCCATTCCCTCTGGCCTCCTGCTGTGTCTCAGTATCTCTTCTCCTCTGCCTGTTCTTTAAATGTTAGTTCTCCCCAGGATTCCTTTTCTGGCCTGCTCACTCCTCACACTGCATTCCTTCTGGGTTGTATCACTCACACCCAGCGCTTCAGCTAACACCTCCTACACGATGGTTCCCAACATCTGTACATCTCTGCTAGAGCTCATCTGTTGCCCACTGGAGGTCCTCCCGTGTTTTTACTTGCCAGACAAGTGGCACTCACCAAACACTGATCAAAAGCAGCAGAGAGCTCATGTGACTTTCATTCTTACAGATGAGGAAGCTGAGGCCTAGAGACGTAGAGAGGCAGGCAGAGACTCGGTTTTAACCAGAACAGAGAGTCTCTGGATGCCTGAACCTGAGAGTATAAATCTCTGCCAAACATAAAAACTGTTTTCTGCCTCATTGGAAAAACCATTTCCACTCTAATCTTTTTTTTTTTTTTTTTTTTTTTTGCGGTACCGGGGATTGAACCCAGGGGTGTTCTACCTCCGCGCTATACCCCCGGCCCTATTTTTTATCCTTTATTTTGAAACCGGGTCTCACGAAGTTGCGGAGGGCCTCACTAAGTAGAGAGAGAGGGATAGAGAGAGCTGAGGCTGTCTAATC
>PVJS01055130.1:0-12742 GCA_004027185.1 Glis glis | reverse complement strand
GAGAGAGAGAGAGAGAGAGAGAGAGAGAGAGAGACAGAGACAGAGCTGAGGCTGGCCGCGAACCCGGATCCTCCGGTCTCCGCCTCCCAAAGTACTGGGATTACAAGCGTGCGCCACCATGCCCGGCCTATTTTTTTCTTTTTGGCGGTACCGGGGATTGAACCCAGGGCATTCTACCTCTGAGCTACACCCCCAGCCCTATTTTTTATTCTTTATTTTGAAACAGGGTCTCACTAAGTTGCGGAGGGCCTCACTAAGTAGCTGAGGCTGGCCGCAACCCAGATCCTCCTGTCTCAGCCTCCCAAGTATTGGGATTACAAGCGTGCGCCACCATGCCCAGCTCCTATTTTATTTTTATTTTTATTTTGTAACAGGGTCTCACTAAGTTGCTGAGGGCCTAAGTTGCTGAGGCTTGCCTCGAACCTGTGATCCTCCTGTTTCAGCCGAAGTCCTCGGATTACAGGTGTGCACCACCACACCCGGCTGGTAAAGGGCCCCTTTAGGGGATGCTGCTATCTTTCAGGGGCTCTTTGGAAAGGAATACAGGTTGGTGGGGAAGGGGCTGGACAGGGAAGGGTCCTAATTCTGCCTGCTCCCCTGGCCACAGCTGCCATGCTGAAATACCCCTCCCCGTGGAAATACTCTAATTTTCCTCTGCTCCAAAGAAACTTGAAGGCAGCCACGCTCTGCTGGACCTGGGCAGGAAGGACCTCTCGGAGGCCAAGAATTATCTCCAAAGAGATGATGCTCTGGCCGGGTGTGGTGGCGCACACTTGTAATCCCAGTACTTGGGAGGCTGAGACCGGAGGATCCGGGTTCGCAGCCAGCCTCAGCTACTTAGTGAGGCTCTCCGCAACTTAGTATGACACGGTTTAAAAATAAAGAATAAAAAAGGACTGGGGTGTAGCTCGGAGGTACAATGCCTCTGGGTTCAATCCCAGTACCGCAAAAAAAAAAAAAAAAAAAAAAGAGATCACACTCTGAGAGTGCCCAGCTGGGGAAGAACGTGCTGAACTCACCCCAACATACCACCTCCCTTCGGGCTCTGTGGGAGGCCAGGGATCCAGGTGATGAGCTCACCCTGCTCATAGGAAATTGGTCTGGGGTTTCTAGACCTGCAGGTCATGGCCGGGCATCCCACAACTTCCCCTCCAGGGGCCCCGGGACTAAGGGCTGGGTTCTGTCCTCAGATCAGCCTCAGCCAGGCAAGAGGGGCCCCTGTGCTGTGCAAGCTGGTCACGAAATTCTTGCCACTAGCCGGGCATGGTGGCGTACACCTCTAATCCCAGTACTTGGGAGGCTGAGACGGGAGGATTGCAGGTTTGTGGCCAGCCTCAGCAACTTAGAGAGGCCCTCTGCAACTTAGTGAGACCCTGTTTCCAAATAAAAAATAAAATAGGACTGTAGTTCATATTCAGGTTAGGGAACTGGCCTCCTCTTCTGCTCTTCTGCCCAGCCCTAGATTTTCACTAAAATATTCTCTACATCATCATACACCCAGCCTGGGAACCGGGGGGGGGGGAGCAGCGATCATGCCCCCAGACCCAGGACTCGGTGGTACGCAGGTAGATTTTGTTGGATGCAGGAATCATCTCTGATGTTATGTTTCCACACTTCTGTAAAGATCCTAAGAATGCTTTAACTGACTTCCTCTCTGCCATGTTGTCCCCCTGCTTAGACCACTGTCCCCTCCATCACAGGGGGGGGCACTTCCTGGAATGACTGGAATTGGAGGACGGAGCTGGCAGCCCCCAAGCTGCTGCCTGCTCTGAGGACAGTGTGGCCGCCCTGCAGTCAGCTCTGTAAACCTGGGGCTCCAGTTGGGAAGTCTTAGAATTCCAGGCCCCCTGGTCATCTTTGGGGGGAGCTGACTCCCTAAGGGCTGGGAAATGGGTAATTTTGCTTGTTCACTAAAAATATCTATATTCAGCCAGGTGTGGTGGCACACACCTGTAATTCTAGTACTTGGGAGGCTGAGATAGGAAATTCGCATGTTCAAGACCAGCCTCAGCAACTTAACAAGACCCTGTTTCAAAATAAAAAATAAAAAGGGCTAGGAGGGTAGCTCGGAGGTAGAACACCACTGGGTTCCTACTCCAGTACCAAAAAAATAAATAAAAAAGTGAGTCTGCCAGGCGTGGTGGCGCACGCTTGTAATCCCAGTACTTGGGAGGCTGAGATCAGAGGATCCGGGTTCACGGCCAGCCTCAGCTACTTAGTGAGGCCCTCCGCAACTTAGTGAGACCTGGTTTCAAAATAAAGTATAAAAAATAGGGCCGGGGGTGTAGCTCGGAGGTAAAATGCCCCTGGGTTCAATCCCCGGTACTGAAAAAAAAAAAGTGAGTCTTTTTTTTTTTGGTGGTACTGGGGATGGAACCCAGGGGCATTTTACCTCCGAGCTACACCCCCGGCCCTATTTTTTATTTTATTTATTTACTTTATTTTATTTTATTTTATTTATTTTATTACTTTATTTTAGACAGGATTTCACTAGGTTGCTGAGTCTCTATGTTGCTGAGGCTGTCCTTAAACCTGTGCTCCTCCTAGCTCAGCTTCCCCAGTACTGTTTATTATTTTATTTATTTTATTACTTTATTTTATTTTAGACAGGATTTCACTAGGTTGCTGAGTCTCTATGTTGCTGAGGCTGTCCTTAAACCTATGCTCCTCCTATCTCAGCTTCCCCAGTACTGGGATTACGGGATTACAGACGTGCACCACCACACCTGGCTAAAAGTGAGTCTTCATTTCCCCGTCTGTGAAATGGTCTGGCCTGTCATGAGGTTCGGCTACTTAGAGCTCGCACTCTGAGGGGTGCATGGCGTGGTGCTGGATGGAGCGCAGTGGTGCAGGCGGGGTAGAAGGCAGCACATGTACGCTCCCAGCAGTGGTATACTGGTGCCTTGCTGGTCCCCGGTTAGTCCCTACCCATCTCCCTGCCTCCCTGTGGCCCTGCACCCCAAAGTGCCACCTTTCTCATAGGAAGGGTACTCCCAGCTTCCCCCTGAGGGCAGGGCCAGGATACTAACCAAGGGAACCTGCTCCTGTCTGTAGGGGGGAGCGGCCAGCTGATGGGGAGCACGCAGCCCTGGCCTTCTGTGATAGGTGAAATCCAGTTTGTGGTTTGGTTTGGGGGATTCCAAGACTGATGTGAGGCATAGCTGGGACAAGAGGGCACACCTAGTCTGAGCAGGGAGAGGCGGCCCCTGCCCTGAGGAAGCCTCCAGTCTAATGGGGGTGGCACGGTGCTGTCCTCAGGGGTCTAATCTGATAGAGACTCTGGCCTTGGGGACGTCCCAGAAAATGGAGCTTCGAATCTGCCATCAAAGACACATCTCCCTGCCTCCATGTCCCACTGACAGGAGAGACACAGTCCCAGCAGAAGGGCCCCAGGTCTGATGAAAGGTAGACACACAAATGTCACTCAAACCCATTAAGCTGAGTCATGGGTAAAGCTGGCTGAGCACAGTGGAAGATGCTGTGTGGCTTGGGCAAGTCTCTTAACCTCTCTGAGCTTCACCATACCGGGGATTGAACTCAGGGGCATTCTACCTCTGAGCTACACCCCCAGCCCTATTTTTATTCTTTATTTTGAAACAGGGTCTCACTAAGTTGCGGAGGGCCTCACTAAATAGCTGAGGCTGGCAGCGAACCCGGATCCTCCGGTCTCAGCCTCCCAAGTACTGGGATTACAAGCGTGTGCCACCATGCCTGGCCAGTTTCCTGTCTTTGAAATGCTGAGTATAGGTCTCACTCCTGCTGGCCTACAGGTACTTGCCACCCCTACCTCCTTTCCTAAGCAATTTATTGGGGGGGGGGGCAGGCCCCGGGCCCTGTATTCCTTGGTGCTGGTATTTGTAGGGGTAAGGTATATATTGAGTGGGACACACAGCAAGGGTTTAATAGACAGTGGCTGCCGCTCTTATGGGAAGAGGAAAGAGGGAGTAAGGTGGCCCCGGATGGGGTGGGGTGGGGTTGGGAGATTCCTGGAAGCATTTGTGCCTGAGTGTGCAGGAGACAGGCAGGCGCAGGTGGCCCGGTCCTCTGTCCACAGTAGGGTGATCGATGGAGGGGCAGTACAGGCTTGGGCCAGCCTGGAGGGGACTATTGTCTTGGCAAATGAGGTTTAGCTTCCCTGCAGGGCCGGCTCCATCTGCTTTTATTATTTCCAAGACAGCCTTGGGACCCTACCCCCCCCCAGGCCTCACACCTCAGAAAACCTGTATGGGGGTGTTGGGGCTCCTCAGAAGCCTCACCCACCCAGAGGTTTCCAGCTGTGCTCCCTCCCCCAGGGTTAGCTCCTGCTGGCCTACAGGTACTTGCCACCCCCGCCTCCTTTCTAATCAATTTGTTAGGTAAGGGGGGGGCAAACCTCAGCCCCCCTATTCCTCAAATTTCATTATTGTGGTGCCCGGACAATTTAACATCATTTGCCATTTGGTCAGACCTGTGGCTTAATCAAATGACAAAACACCTGCTGGCGGGTCCTGGCAGAGGCTGGTGTGGAGTAGAAGGACACCTGGAGTCAGACAAACCCCACTCCAGGTGTGAATCCTGGCTCTGACACTTAAGAGCTGTGTTGCCCTGGGCAAATCGATTAACCCCTCTGGGTTTCAGTTCCACAGCTGAACAATGAAGACGTTCGTTTGGGTATCATTGATTAGACATCTTCCATTCTGAGCCTTGTGCTTTATATGCATTATTTAATTTAGTCCTTTGAAGTGGATCATATTTTCTGGGTAGTAGCCACAATGGCTACGTAGAGATAGCAGGGCAAAGATTTGAGGGACTAGGTCAAGGATACACAGCTGGGATCCATCTCGCCCGGCTCTGACCACTCACAATACCATTCAGCAACCGATCCCAGGGCAGCTGCGATTCTCCTGGGGTTGGTGACATGTGTGGGGGCCTAACCCAGAGCCTGGCACAGAGCGGACACCTAAAAACCACAGGTCCTACTATCAGTCCATCCACCTGCTCTGGAGCCCAGCAGGAGCCTGGTTCCTCATCCCTCCCCTCCCCATCCCCGCCCCACCAGGATGCTATATATATTGATGGTCAATGCCAGGTATTGGGGTGTGGGGGGGCCGCCAAGGCTGGGGTAAGGGTTCAAGCATTCAGCCGACATCCCTTGACCTCCCCGGGAAGGGCCTGCTGTCCCACTGTACACAGAGGGTCCCACCCGCAAGGGTAGGACAAGCAGAGAGAGCCATGAATAGCAAGAGGGAGACAGGTCTCAGCCCAGTGGGCCAGAATGGGGATGCTCCTAGGATGGGCCCCTGGGGAGCACGCTCAGGACTCTGGAGGGGCCCTCTGCTCTTCCCAAGCTTCAGAGACTGGGAGGCGCATCCCTGGCGGAGATGAGGGAAGCCCTCTCTCCAGGTGAAACAGCCACTGAGCCACCTGCTGGGATGAAGACCTGGTGCCATGGTGAGTCACTTCCCCGGGTCTCATTTTCCTCCCGATCGGCAGGCACAGAGAACATCCTCATCTCCCAGAATCAAGCACAGCTCCAGAACTGCAAAGATTTCAGGTAGCTTGCTCCCCTCCAGCCTGCCTAACCAGAGTCCTTTGCCCTGGGACCATCTGTGCTTCTGGCCTGGCCAGCTCCAGGGAGGAGCTGCGGCTTGCGATTTTCTATTCTATCCTGCCCTGACCAAGGATGCCATCGAGATAACTAGAACGTACAGGGCACCGACTGTGTGCCAGGCACGGGGGCCACATGGAAGAAAACTCTGTCCCCACCTAGGGAGGAGCAGACAGCTCCCAGAGTCGTCAATCATAGGGTCATGCCATGAAGACCCAAGAGACAAGGAGGCAAGGCGAGAGGCGGCTTCCCACAGGAGGGGACGATGCCCTTGGCTTGCAAGGACGGGGGGCTTGGACAGGACACAGGGAAGGGGAGAGATTTCAGATGGAAAGAAGAGCCCTAGTAAAGCGCAGAGAAAGTCGGGGTACGGAAATGAGCTGCCCCCCATCACTGCTGAAACCCGGGGTACAGATGCAGGTGTGAGAGGCAGGCTAGGAATACAGCTGGGCCAGGAGAGGTTTCTGCAGTTAATCTAGTGGCCACAGGGAGCCATGAGGTGTTTGGGGTGTGGAGAGGGGATGGACTGGTGGGGGAGGAGGGCAGAGGAGGTGCCACAGTTTGCATGTGGGTGAGAGAGAGGCACAGAGGGTCTGCACGAGCTTCCCTGGGGTTGCAGGGGCTGCCCAGGCTTTTCTGAGCAAGGCTGTGGCCTGAAGAGGCAGAGGGTAGAGATGGCTAGAAGGGCCAGGGCCGCTAAAGCTGGGTCTGTGTGCCAGGCAAGATCGCGAGCAGGAGCCTGGACAGGGTGTGTGTACGCGTGCGCGGGTGGGTTGCCCCAGCCCCATTCTTGCTCCTCCATAAGGAAAAGCTGCAGTTGCCAGCCCCGCTGAGGCTGAAACAAAAACTCAGGGCAGCCCGGAATCTGCCAGGCGGGGAAGGTTCCCTCTCCCCACACCGCCCTCATTGGATCATTTGTCCCACATCACCGTTGGACTCCTGGGATGGTGTGTCACCTGTTCTGGGGACACAGATGGGTCAGGGGTTTGAGGGATCACCCAGCAGGTCCAGGATCCAGCAAGACAATTCCCCCCAGAGGAAAAGAAATGGTTCATGAACTAGCACCATTAAAAAGAAATGGTGCAAGACAGAAGTGCAGAATTGGGGACAGGTCACATGGACGCCCAGCTGTTGGCAACACTGAGGCAGGCAGGCTGACTTCATTTGGAGATCAGAGACCCCTTTGACGCTGATTGTAGGATAAGCAAAGAGAAGGAAAGAGGTTGTGAGGGGTGTGACAAGGCAGGGTGCTGAGGTCAGGGTTTCTACGAAGTGCCTCTAAGCCTGGAATTTGTGATCTGCTTCTATGGAGCCCCATTCCTGCCCCACCCAAACACTGTAGCCGCCGTCTCCCCTCCCCCACCAGCACCATGTGGGTATCAGCAGGCGCTTCTCACTGTTTTGCACACATCCCCATAGGTAGGTCCCATTATCCCTGCTTTATGATGGGGACACTGAGGCTCAGAGAGAGACATTCCTTTGTCCAAGATCAGTCCCAGAACTCCTGACCGCCAGACCCCACAGGGTGGTACTGAACCAGTTCCAGACACCTCGCTGCTGCCAGGCTGGGAGGCGGGCAGCGAGCGCAGAGGACTCTGGTGGGTTAGAGCGACCACCCAGAGAGGCCAAGGCCCCGGGAGCATCCAGTGGCAGTGGGAAAGGGAGACTTGACACTCTCACGTCTCAACCCTCGGCGTCCGAAGGCGGCCGGGACCCCGGTGCGCCTATGGAGACAAGCGGCAGTGGGCAGGTAGAGGGACCGGGCCAGCCCAGGAGGGAGCCCAGCGCCGTCGGGGTTACTAGGGCCCGGGCCGGCCGGGTAGGAGAGTGCGGGGCCCCCAAGCAAGGCTGAGGCGGGACTCACTCAGCGCTCCCGGCCACGCACCCCAGTTCCTCGGCCACGCACCCCAGTTCCTCCGGCAGCCTCGAAAGGGGCAGACGGGCACTCCCACCAGCTCTGCCCGCGGCTTAGGGCGTCTTGCAGCCCTCTTCCAAAGGCGTCGGTGGGGTCCCGAGCCCCACAGACCATCCAGAGATTCAGAGACAGAGAGACAAAGAGATACTGGGTCCCAGAGGGAGGAGGCCAATGCCAAAGAGGACGGCAGGCGAGACCCGGACCCGAGAGGGCGGCGAGGGCCAGCGAAGCAGTGTCAGAGCGCGGCAAAGTGAGCGTCCAGTGGGAAGGAGTGGGCGAGGAGGCCGGGCGCGGAGCCGAGAGCGAGGGAACACGCGGCGAGGAGCGGAGGCGGCCGGCAGGCTGGCGGACCGACGGACCCGCAGGTCCCAGGGCAGGGAAGGAAGCAGCATCCGCACCTCCAGCCCGCGCCCCTGCGCCCCGCCCCCGAGCGCGCCAGGTAGCCCACCTTTGTCCCGGCGCGCAGCCAGGTGAGGCGGAGGGCGGGGCCAGGGGCGGGCGGAGGCCGTGCCTTACCTGTCCGGCCAGCGGGGAGGGGCCGAGGGGCGCGGGGCCGAGCGCCTGCGGGAGCCGAGCGCAGCCCAGGGCCGAGCCGGAGCCAGGACGGCGCGGAGAGGTGCGCGGGCTGCAGGGAGATGTGCCCAGGCTGAGCGGGGCTGGGAGGAAGGGGGAGGGGGCGGGCGCGGGGAGGGGGCGGGCGCGGGGAGGGGGCGGAGGAGGGGCTCGGGACTCCGCTGCCCCCCGCCGAGGGCCAGCCCGGGTCGGGCCGGGCCCCGCGCGCTCCCGGCCGGCGCGCCCTCGCCAGCTGCGCTCGGCGTTCCGGGCTCACTCCCCAGAGGCCTAGCCGCCGCCGCCGCCAGGGCGCGGGGCAGACAAAGGAGGCAGACAAAGGCGGGCGCAGCCCCGCGGTAGTGCGGGCACCGGGCGAGGCGGGCCCGCTCCTCCCGGTGCGTAAGAGCCGCCTCGGCGCGGCCCGGGGCGCGTGGGACGGGAGGGGCGCCGGCAGCGGTGGCGCATCTGGAGCGGCCCCGCGGGGAGCGGGGGACAAAGGGCCGCGGTGGGGGGTCCCCGGCGGACCCCAACAATAGATGGAGGCTGCGGCCGCGTCTGGGCAGGCAGGGGCCGGCCCGGTCCCCAAAAGGATTATTCCGCCTAGGCTGTCAAATGGGACGGAAGAAATGCCCGCGGCGGGGGACGCGGAGCGGCGGGGCCTTTGTAGCCTCCAAAGTGCGCGGAGTGGGGGGCGGCTGTCAGCGGAGTCGCTCTTGGATGTGGGCGCACAGAGGGTCTTCTGAACGCTCCCACGGCACCTGGGGCGCCGACGGCGCACCTGCGGCACTCCCGCCCTCCTGTAGACACGCCCCCAAACACACACACACACACACACACACACACACACACACACACACACGCACGCCTCGTCCCAAGCCGGCCTGGCCTGCAGACTCTCAGCTCGGCCCAATCGGGACAAAGCCCGCGGTCGAGGCCGGCTCATCCATCACCGCGCGGGGCGCCGGGTCCTGACGACCCTGGGAGTCCGGGAATGCTGGCTTATGGGTCCCACGGCCCCCATAACTCACAACGGGGTCAGGAGGGCCACCGGCACCGCAAAGATCAAAGAGCAGTGGGGCGGGACCCCGGCACGTGGAAAACGGCGGTGTGGCCTGGCGCCTAGAGCTCTCCAGGCGGCTTCTATTTCGGTTTTCTTCTTTCTCCGGAGTGATCAATTATTACTTAGAGGTTTAAGAGCACCGCTCTGCAGGCAGGCTAGTGTCTGGGCTCCGCTCTGGTGCCGTCCCGCGTGGCTCTGGGCAAGTCGCCCAACTTCTCTGAGCTCAGCATTTTCCCCAACTCTGAAGGTTCAGGGATCTAGGGTAGTGCTGTGGGACAAGGTTCTTAAAGAGGCCTGGTCCACAGGAAATGCTCCAGAAAAATTAGCTGCCATTGTAAGATTATCAGCATGACGGGCACCAGTGTAGCTTGGTGGAAAGACTGGACTGTGGATTCACTGGAAGGGTTGAGTCTCCCATTCCATAAACACCAATTGGACACCCAGGCCAGCACTGGGCGCAGTAGTCACGACAGACACAGGAATTCCTGCTCTGTGGAGCTTAAGTTCTAGTGAGGGAGACAGAAGGTAACACCTATATATAAGTGGTAATTAGTGCTATGAAGGAAACTTAACACATTCAGGAGAGAAAGCATGAAGTCCTGGGATGGGGTAGTTTTCTATAAGGTTGTGAGGGAAGGCCTCTTTGGTGAGGCAGGGTTATTTTGGTTTGTTTTTGCAAAGAAAATGAGGTGTGAGCCATGTGGCTGTGGGGAGAAGGATGATAGAGTTAAAAGGAAGAGCCAGTGTAAAGGTCCTGAGGCAGGAGGGTGCTTGGTCTGTTTGAGGAAGGAATAGAGGACCAGAAGGTCCAAGGGGGCTGGTGAGGGATCACATGAGCCTGCAAAGGCCACAGTCGGGGCTTCGGCCTTTCACTGGGAATTGGGGGGTCCCTGGGGGTTTGTGACTCTGTTTTCTGGGTAGAGTGATACAGTGAGAAATGGTGTATGTTAAGAGAGGCCTAGACGCCTATCCCATCCAGGTTATGGTAACTTTGGGCCTCAGTTTCCCCACCTGTAAACCGAGGCAGTTGATTGGCCAAAGTGGCTCCAAAGATGCATCAGGTGACAGAGGAGAAACAAAATGTGATATATCTATGTGAGGAAATATTAGTTGGCCGTGAAAAGGAATGAAGTACCAATATTTGCCACAACCTGGATGAACCTTAAAAACATACGAAGTGAAACAAGCCGGGTATAAAAGGTCACCAATTGTATGATGACATTTATATGAAATGTTCAGAGCAGGCAGGGCCATACAGTAGTGAAGCCGGGCATGGTGGCACATGCTTGTAATCCCAGTACTTGGGAGGCTGAGACAGGAAGATCCCAGGTTCAAGGCCTGCCTCAGCAACTTAGCAAGAACGTCAGCAACTTAGCGCGACCGTTTCAAAATAAAAAATAAAAAGGGCTGGGGGTGAAGCTCAGAAGTAGAATGTCCCTGGGTTCAATTCCCAGTACTTGAAAAAGAAAAAAAGAAAAGAGAGAGAAAGAAAGTACAGTACTGGTTGCTAGGGGCTGGGGGAAGGGGAAGGGGGAGTGACAGCTAATGGGTATGGAGATTTTCTGGGATGATGCGAATGTTCTGGAATGAGATAGTGGTGATGGATGTACAACTTGACTGTACTAAAAACCACTGAACTGCACACAATAAAAGTGTGGATTTTATGGTCTGTGAATTGAAGTTATTTTTTTAAAGCAGCAGTTGGGATGGAGCAGAGGTCCTTGGGATCCAGGATGGCTTCGGAGGATCTGGAAGCTCCTGAAATTGTGGAAGTCATTTATTTCTCTGGGTAGAGGTCAAAGTCTAAGAAGAGATGATCTCTAAGGTCCCCCTGACCAAGGAGGGGCCGGTGACACTGGGAGTCAGCAGAACCCTAGGAGGGAGCGGTGTGTGTGGGCTTCAGCCTGGCTGAAGCTTCTCAGTGTTACTGGCCCGAGGTCAGGGTTCTGGTGTGGGTGTGAGGTCATCAGAGGACCCCAGGATCTGGAGTGGTTGTGCAGAAGGTTGACCTTCATGGTAGAAGGTCAGAGGAGGGAGGAGAGGAGCCGTCTGCCCCCACCCTTCCTTCGACTTTAGGCATCTCATGCCATGAGGATGCGAGTCCTTCCTGCCTGGGCCACATGGCGGCTGCCTGCCACCTTGGGAAGTGGAAATGGGGGAGGGTTTGGGTGGGATTCTGTAAAGCATGGCGGCTTGTCCAGGGTGGTTGCTCTGGGGCTTAGACAGTGTATGTAGATCTAACGATCATTGTCATAAAGGCTATTTATTGACTTTACATGCTACGCATTATACACTGTATGCTTTCATAAAGAAAATCTCATTTATTCATCTCTATGGAACTGGACCCATCCATCACCCAGTTTTTCAGACAAGAAACTGAAATTCAGAGAGGGAAGGGACTAGCCGGGCGTGGTGGCGCACGCTTGTAATCCCAGTACTTTGGGAGGCGGAGACCAGAGGATCCGGGTTCGCAGCCAGCCTCAGCTCGCGCACGCTCGCACGTGCATGCCCTCTCTCTCTCTCTGTCTCTGTCTCTCTCTACTTAGTGAGGCCCTCTGCAACTTCGTGAGACCCGGTCTCAAAATAAAGTATAAAAAATAGGGCCAGGGGCGTGGCGCGGAGGTAGAACGCCCCTGCGTTCAATCCCTGGTACCGCAAAAAAAAAAAAAAAAAAAAAAGAGAGGGAAGGGACTTAGAGCTGGTTAAGCAGTGCTGGGAAGAAAAGCAGGCCTGATGGGTCTGGGGGGCGCCAGAACATTCCACAGCCCTTGCTTTGTGTTTAGAAACAGCTCTTCTCTCCACACCACCACCTACAGCCCAGGCATAGAAATCAGACGTCCTTGCTCCTTACACAGACCCAGCTGGGTGGGACTCAAGCTGGGAAATTGGCTATGAGCCTGGTGCGTCATCATTCAGATCTTCCATTGTTCATTCATTCATTTAACACACACTCACTGAGTACCTGAGTTTGGCCAGGTACTGGGTGAGATGCTACACTGAAAGAATGAATGAGAGCCGGGCATAATGGCTTAATAATAATCCTAGTACTTGGGAGGCTGAGGCAGGAGGATTGCAAGTTTGAGGACAGCCTCAGCAACTCAGCGAGATCCTGTTTCAAAATTAAAAAATAGCTGGGCGTGGTGGCGCTCGCCTACAATCCCAGTACTTGGGAGGCTGAGACAGCAACTCAGCAAGACCCTGTTTAGAAATTTAAAAATAAGCCGGGCATGGTGACACACACCTGTAATTCCAGTACTTGGGAGGCTGAGACAGAAGGATCACAGGTTCGAGGACAACCTCAGCAAGTAGTAAGACTTCATCAACCTAGTGAGACCCTCTTTCAAAAGTAAAAATAAGAGCCGGGTGTGGTGGCGCACGCTTGTAATCCCAGTACTTTGGGAGGCGGAGACCGGAGGATCCGGGTTCGCGGCCAGCCTCAGCTCTCACTCTCTCTCTCCCTGTCTCTCTCTGTCTCTCTCTCCTTAGCGAGGCCCTCCGCAACTTCGTGAGACCCGGTTTCAAAATAAAGCATAAAAAATAGGGCCGGGGGAGTAGCGCGGAGGTAGAACGCCCCTGCGTTCAATCCCCGGTACCGCAAAAAAAAAAAAAAAAAAAAAAAAAAAAAAAA
>PVJS01055129.1:0-12744 GCA_004027185.1 Glis glis | reverse complement strand
TTCTGGATTTCTTTCTCAGTGGATTCATGGTTGGCATATATGAAAGATACTGATTTTTTAGGTTGATCTTGTATCCAGCTATTTTGCTGAATTTGTTAATCAGCTCTAGTAGATTTTTGGTTGAGTTCTCTGGGTCTTCTAGATATAGGATCATATCATCTGCAAATAAAGATAACTTTAATTCTTCTTTTCCTATTTGAATTCCTTTGACATCCTTCTCTTGTCTTATTGCTCTGGCAAGAGTTTCAAGGACTATATTGAAAAGGAGTGGTGATAGTGGGCATCCTTGTCTTGTTCCTGTTTTTAAAGGGAATTCTGGCAATTTTCCCCCGTTCAATATGATGTTGGCTTTGGGTTTCTTATATATTGATTTAATGATGTTGAGGTATGTTCCTTCTATTTCGATTTTCTGTAGAGTTCCTAACATGAATGAGTGTTGCATTTTGTCAAATGCTTTTTCCACATCTATTGAAATTACCATGTGATTCTTGTTTTTAGTTCGATTTATATGGTGAATAACGTGTATTGTTTTGCGCATGTTGAACCAGCTTTGCTTTCCTGGGATGAAATCAACTTGGTAATGGTGTACGATTTTCTCAATATGGTTTTGAATGCACATGGCTAGTATTTTATTTAGAATTTTTGCGTCTATGTTCATTAATGATATTGGTCTGTAATTCTCTTTTCTTGAAGTATCTTTATTTGGCTTTGGTATTAATGTGATGTTGGCCTCATAAAAGGAATTAGGAAGACTTCCATCTCTTTCAATTTCACGGAATAGTTTGTGAAGTATTGGTTTTAGTTCTTCTGTAAAGGTTTTGTAGAATTCGGATGGGAAACCATCTGGACCTGGGCTTTTCTTTGATGGCATACTTTTTATTGCTCTTTCTATCTCTGTGCTTGCTATTGGTTAATTCAGGTTTTCTATATCCTCTTGGTTCAATTTAAGTAGATTGTATGTGTCTAGAAATCTTTTGACCTCTTCCATGTTTTCCATTTTATTGGAATATAAGTTTTCAAAGTAGTTTCTTATGATTCTCTGGATTTCTTCACTATCTGTGGTGGTGTCCCCTTTTTCGTTTCTGATTTTGGTAATTTGTGTTGATTCTCTCCTTCCTTTGGTTAGGTTAGCTAGTGGTTTGTCAATCTTGTTAATCTTCTCAAAGAACCAGCTTCTTGTTTTGTTGATCCTTTGTATTGTTTTTTTATTCTCTATTTCATTAATTTCTGCTCTGACTTTTGTTATCTCCTGCCTCCTACTGGCTTTGGGATTCGACTGTTCCTGTTTTTCAAGATCCTTGAGGTGGTATAAATTTTCCTGTTAACACTGCCTTCAAAGTGTCCCATAGATTTTGGTACTTCATGTCTCTATTTTCATTTAATTCTAGGAATCTTTTTATTTCTCCCCTTATTTCTTTTCTGATCCATTCCTCGTTCAGAAGTGTATCATTTAGTCTCCATGTATTTATGTGGTTGCTTTTAGTCTTCCTGTTGTTAATTTCCAGTTTCATTCCATTGTGATCTGAGAAGATGCAGGGAATTATATCACATCTTTTCAATTTGCTGGTGCTTGCTTTGGGACCCAGGATGTGGTTTATTTTGGAGAATATTCCGTGGGCAGCTGAGAAAAACGTGTATTCAGGTGTTGCTGGTTGAAATAATCTGTATGTGTCTATTAGATCCATCTGGTCTATGGTTTCCTTTAGGTCCGAACAATCTTTATTCATCTTTTGTCTGGAGGATTGATCTAGTGGCGTGGGTGATGTGTTGAAGTCTCCCAATATTATTGTGTTTGGGTCTATTTGGGACCTAATGTCCTGAAGACTTTGTTTTATGAATGTGGGTGCACCCACATTTGGGGCGTAGATGTTTACTATTATTATATCTTCTTGTTGGATTGTTCCTTTTATTAGTAAGAAGTGACCTGCTTTGTCTCTTCTGATGTGTTTTAGCTTAAAGTCTATTTTGTCCGATATAAGTGTTGTTACCCCTGCTTGTTTTCGATCTCCGTTTGCATGGTATATCTTTTTCCATCCTTTTACCTTTAGTGTGTATCTTTGGCTAGAAGGTGAGTTTCTTGTAAGTAGACTATAGTTGGATTATGCTTTTTAATCCATATTGCCAGTCTATGCCTTTTAATTGGGGAGTTGAGTCCTTTGACATTCAATGTTATTATTAAGTTATGATAAGCCGGGCATGGTGGCGCACGCTTGTAATCCCAGTACTTTGGGAGATGGAGACAGGAGAATCCGGGTTCGCAGCCAGCCTCAGCTCTCTCTCTCTCTCTCTCTCTCTGTCCCTCTGTCCCTGTCACTCTCTCTCTCTCTCTCTCTCTCTCTCTCTACTTAGTGAGGCCCTCTGCAACTTCATGAGACCCAGTTTCAAAATAAAGTATTTAAAAAAATAGGGCCGTGGGTGTAGCACGGAGGTAGAATGCCCCTGGGTTCAATCCCCGGTACCGCAAAAAAATAAACAAGATATGATTTTTGTTTCCTGTCATTTTGAGTTCTATTTTCTGTTTGCTGTAGTGACAAATCTCCTTGTTTAGTTGCCTACCTGGTGGAATTCACCTCTCCTGTGGTTCTGAAAATTGCTTGTTTTCCCTTCTTTGTGATTTATTTCTTTTAGGATTTTCTCCAGTGTTGGCTTGGTCTTCATGAATTCTTTAAGTGTTTGTTTATAATGGAATGTTTTTATGTCTCCATCAATTTTAAATAATAGCTTTGCTGGATATACCAGTCTTGGTTGCAAGTTGTTTTCTTCCAGGGTCCGGAGTACTCCATACCAATCCCTCCGGGCATTCCTGACTTGGGTTGAGAAGTCTGGGGTGATTTTTGTTGTTTTGCCCCTGTATGTCACCCTTTCTTTTGCTCTTGCTGCTTTTAGGATTCTTTCTTTGACCTCTACATTAGACATTTTAATTATTATGTGGCATGGTGAGGTCCTTCTTTGGTCCTGTCTTGACGGTGTTCTATATGCCTCCTGTATGTGAATGTCCAAGTCCTTTTCTATATTCGGAAAATTCTCTGCAATTATTTCTTTGAAGAGGTTTCTTATACCCTTAGTCTGTGTTTCTAATCCTTCTTAAATACCTTTTATCCTTAGATTAGGACATTTTGTATTGTTCTGTATTTCTTGGATGGCCAGGGTGTGTTGTAATATCTTCTGTATATCGTTGACTGTGTTTTCAGTTTTGAATGAACTGTCTTCCAGGAGTGATACCCTGTTTTCCATGTGGTCGAGCCTACTAGAGTTGGTTTCTATTGCAGTCTTTAATTCGTTTATTGACTCCTTCATTTCGTTCAGTGTTTCTTTCTGATTCTTTCTTAGAGCCTCAACTTCTTCCTTCATCTCCTCTACGCTTTCTTTGAGGCCTTTCATCATTCTGAAGATCAAAATTCTGAATTCCCCGTCTTGCATTTCCTGTAGGTCAGTATCAGTAATCTCACTTGATGCATTGTGTTTCTTGTTTCTTCACTGTTCCTCATTCTCGTATTTTCGGTGTTTTCAATTTTGTGTTTCTGTTGCCTCCGCATCATCTTCCTTTCTATGTATAAGACCTCTTGATGGTCCCTGTAGACCCAATTGGGTCAGTACGCTGCATGCTGTGTTTCCCTCCTGTGTGGTTGACCGGGGCGCGGTGTGTGTGTGTGTGTGGGGGGGGCACGCAGGTTCCAGAGCTTGGGTGTTGGCACGTGAGGCGCACTTTGAGGGACGGTGTCAGATGTGGGTTCCAAGGCACGGGTGACGGTGGCGAAAGATGCCCGATCTCCGAGATGCGGGTGCTGAGGGTTGCCGGGGCCCCAGGTGGTGCACATGTGCTCCAGGTCTCAGGGGCCATTGCTGGAGGTTGCCCAGGCTCTGATGCACGGTGCTGAGTATCTCACACGGGCCTGACGGGGGTGCAAAGTCCAGGTATCAGGTGGTGGTGCCTGAGGGTGCACGGGTGCTGAGGCACGGCGCTAAGGATTGTATGTGGGCCCCTGTGAGGTGCTTGGGCTCCTGGAATTTGAGTGGTGGTGCCAGTGCATGCCCTGGCTTTGAGGCAGTGTGAAGGGTCGGGCGGGTCTTAAGTGGTGGCGCTGGAGGGTATCCGGGCTCTGAAGTGCAGCACAAAGGTTCCAATCCTGCTGACACGGGATTGCAGCTTTCTGTGGGAATCTGAAGCTGGTAGACTCTGTGTCTGTGTATTCGTACTCGGGTTACTGGATTTTGAGTTTTGGTTCATCTGTGTCTGTGCGATGTTGTTTAGTTCTGAGCCCCCAAGGCGATTCTAAGACAGTTTTGAGACAGGCTCATTCAGGGGCTCCTATTCCGTCGCCATCTTGAATCCTCCTCTCCCTATTATCCTTTAAAAATCAAGTTTTACATAAGTTAAAATCTCTGATTCCTAGAGCCAGGATCAGTAACACACATCTGTAATCCCAGTACTTGGGAGGCTGAGACATGAGGATCACAGGTTTGAGGCCAGCCTCAGCAATGTAGTGAGACTCTCAGCACCCTGTCAAGACCCTGTTTCAAAACAAAAACTAAAGAAGAGATGAGATATAACACAGAGGTAGAACGACCCAAGGTTCAATCCTCAGTACCAAAAAAAAAAAAAAACCAACAAACTCTAATTCCTGTGAGATTTATTTGATATCTACTACTTTGTGTTAGCTCAGGGTCATATTAAAGGTTTTTGCTATTATTAATATTTCACTGAATGGTCTTTGAAAATCTGCATTTGCTACCATCTCTCCCAGAACATATCTTTAGGTGAACTAAGATTGTCTTTCATAATTGACATTATGATTTGATATGTTATAAACTTTCTTTTTGCTTGTATTTATTTCCTTAGTCCTTACAACAACATGGAAGATAATAAAGATCAGGAGAATGAGGCTAGAGACATTCAATAATTTGCACAAGGTCACAGCTATTTACTAGTAGAGCAAGGGAACACACCGAGGTCTGTCTGACTCCAACATCCAGTTTTTCTCTCACTTCCCTGGTTACACTTGTCTTTTTGAGGGCTCCTTTTCCTGCATTCATACCTTATGTAATGGCATTCCTTCCATTTCCATCTGGGATCCTTGTGTCTGCATTCTCTGCACCCTCCCCAGGGACATTTTAGTCTTTCCCATGGCTTTTAAGTGTCAATTATGTTCCAAGTACTTGTACCTCAATGCTTCTGGCTCAGAGTTCACACCTGAGTCCAAGCCCCATACAGCCAATTGTCTATTGGATGTCCATTTCAATATACTATCAGCACCTTACCTCAAACTCTACAAGTTAAAAACTGAACCCATTCCCATTCCCTACACCAAACCTACTCTGTTTCCTGTATTTCTTGGCTCAGTGTATCATGCCACCATCCATCCTGTTACCCCACCCAGAAACCAAAAAGTCTTATTGGGCCTTCCTCTCCTGCATCACTCGTGTACATCCAATTTATCACCAAATGTTGTTGATTCTCTCTCCTAGTATCTTTCTCAAGTCATCACTTATCTCTATCTTCCACTGTATCTTCTCTTACTTGGAAAACTGTGGCATATGGTCATTGGTCCTCTTGCATCTGCTCTTGCCATCCTTCTCCTTTCTAGTTAATTTTTTCACCACAAAGCAGAGGGATCTCATAAATTTCATTTCCTTGATTATAACTCTTAAATTGAGTCCAACAATCCTAGCACTAAAGTCCAAACCTCATAGCCTGGTATGGCTTACCCAGCGTTCAGGGAAAGCCTGTGTTGGGAGTCCCTCCTCTGTGCTCCCCTAGTACCCCGTGATGCTTTGCTCTTTCAGAATACTCTCACCCTGGATTGAAATTGGCCAGCTCACTTGTTCCTCTTGTCTATTAAAGACTTTAGGAGGGCAAAGACTCTATCTTCTATCTCCAAGTCCCAGCTCGGTCTCATAAATGTTTGTGGAATGAATTAACTCCTACAATTGTCTGTGCTTCTGTAATTCTATTTTTAAACTATGGCTATTCATATGATTATTAACATGTAATAATTTTACATATTAATGGGGTACACTGTGATATTTCAACACCTATATACAGCATATACTAATCAAATCAGGGTAATTAGCATTTCCATCTCTATCATTTCTTTATATTTAGAAGCATTGAGATCCTCTCTTCTAATTCTCCATAAAATATCCAATAGGTTATTGTGTACTTTAATCACCCCACTGTGCTGTGGAACATTAGAACTTATTCCTTCAGTGTTTTGGTATGTGTTGTCCAAACTCCCTCTACCTCTGCCCTTCCCAACTTCTAGTAATCACTGTTCTGTTTTCCATCCATGTTTGAATTGAATAGTCTTTATGTACCTATTAGTAGCAAAGTCAGAAGAGACAAACCACTGATGGTCCTGAATTTCTTAAATTTACTAGTAATTGAGCATGGAAGCAGATGGAATATGTTTCCAAGAGCTGAGGTAGTAACTACTGAGCCAACTCAGAGGGCTTAGTTACTGTGGGAGGTTGTATGTTTGGTGCTAGGTGTAATATTTGGGGTTCTGTATGAACATAGTATATTAATACTCTCTTTTTGAATTAGCATAACTGAACAGAAAACTATTTCCCCTGGACTTCTATGCAGAAAACTGGGTGTGGTGGCGCACGCTTGTAATTCCAGTAGTTGGGAGGCTGAGACGGGAGGATCTGGGTTCATGGCCAGCCTCAGCTACTTAGTGAGGCCCTCCGTAAATTAGTGAGATCCTGTTTCAAAATAAAGAATAAAAAATAGGGCTGGGAGTGTAGCTCGGAGGTAGAATGAATGCCCCTGGGTTCAATCCCCAGTACCACAAAAAAAAGTTTCCCAGCTTCTCCTGAAGAATGTCAAATATACCAAAAATATGGAATCATTTAATTAAAAAGGAAGGAAGAAAGAGAGAAAGAAAGAAAAGAAATCAATGAACAAGTTTATACATAAAATGTAGGGATTTTCCATTCCTCAACTCCAAAAAAAGCAGTTAATATCCACATAAATAATTCAAGTTGCAAAAAGCTGATACTTTCCTCCCAGAGCTGTATTAGGACCGTGCCAATAAAAACTTGGGATTTGCCAATGTGAGGGATACCAGAAGTGACAAATTATGTCCAATGGAGGTTGCATTAGCTTGCCACTGAATAGAAAGCATCAAGGTAAGATTGTATGGGGGTATATACACAACCTAAATGAAAATTAAATCAATTATCAGAATAATTCAAGCCCCAATTCCCCCAAGGTTTGCTTCAATTAGATAATTGATGCAATTAGATGAAAGGTTTGGGGTAGATTTTCCTGGCCTGAATTAGCTCAAATTACTTTAATTCTCCACTTCACTTTGATTATGTAGACCCAGTTCATACTTGAGTGTGAACAATTCAAAGTAACTGCTACAATGGTAGTTCAGATAATTCCTTGCAATATGGGCATTTTTTCTGTCATAAAATGTGATCTTAAGACTATGTTTACAATCCAATTTCAAGGATAAAACCTCCACTTTACAGAGTAAATGCATAGGGCTTGCTACTTAATACATTATGGCATACAGTTAGCAGAAAAGTATGGTTTAATGAAAGCCCATTCAGGAGTGGACATTGCTCTAATATTTCCCTCTTTTGTTGAGGGACAAAATGGACTCAAGACACATAATATAAAATTTATGTAGACTCGGAATGAACTGAAATTATTTTACATGATTAAGAACATATTGGAGGCCAGGTGTGGTGGTGCACACCTGTAATCCTAGTACTTGGGAGGCTGAGACAGGAGCATCACAGGTTTGAGGACAGCCTCAGTAACTTAGCGAGGCTCTCAGCAACTTAGTGAGACCCTGTTTCAAAATAAAATAGGGCTGGGGTGTAGATCAGAGGTAAAATGCCCAGGGTTCAATCCCCAGCACCCCCCACGACCCCACAAAAACATATTGCATAGTGGTGGAAGCACCTGATTTTATCTGTGTCAAATTCTTAGCAATCTTAACCAGCTGCACACAAGTGAGAAGTTAATGTGAAAAAATTCTGAGAAGCGCTGTGTGCTACTGGAGTCAGGATGGCCTCAGGTCAGATTCTGTTGACTTAGAATCAGATATGAATTAAGGCTTAGTAAGTTTGGTTATCTTGTTTTCCCCTGAGTTCTTCTTGTTAGATTATTGAAGTGGGAGCGGAACAAGAGAAAGAAGGAAAGAGAGGGATATTGTATGGCACGCACTGGAATAATACTGCAAAGAAGATAGGAGAATCTGGGAGCAAATAGCCCAGAAAAGCACACTGTGACTTGAATCTTCAGCCAAAGTGTAATAATGATTAAACAATATTGAGTAGTAACTGTTTAAGAAGTCAGGGATGAGTACGAGGTACATTTCACAGAAGTTTTTGAGCCCAAGTAGCTAAAATAATATTTGGTATCAAAACAGGTATGCTTCAGGTATCTATTTTATTTACAAGGAACTACATATTCTCTGAAGGTAGTACTTAAACATCATCCAATCTCCAAGTAGACTTTTTGAGTTGTCTGCCATTAATCTTGTCTCAAAGTAGACTAAGCAAAATGTAAAATATGCATGTCCTTTGACTTCTCAATCTGCAGTCTAGGACATTATCCCAGGATATTGTCACCCAATGGCAAAAATATATGTGGATGTTCATTGATCTTTCTTGCTTTTTAACATAATTAAAATTGAGAACACCAACAATGTCCAAGCATAGGGGACTGGTTATGAAAATTATGATTGAACCATACAAGAGATATTAAGGGGCCATTACATTAGATGTGATGCTATGGAAGAATATTTAGTTATGCTTGAGAATATAAATATATATTAAAATATGTAAAAAAACTAAAAAGAAACATTAAAAGTACTAGAAGAACAGCCAGGCATAGTGGCACACACTTTTAATCCCAGTACTCAGGAGGCTGAGGCAAGAGGATCTCAAATTCCAGGCCAGCCTTAGCAATTCAGCAAGACCCTGCTTCAAAATATAAAATAAAATAGGGCTGGGGGTGTAGCCTTTTAATCTGTTCATTAAAAGATTAATTAAACAATATATGTATTGTTTGTTTGGTACTAGGAATTGAGCCCAGGGGCATTCCGAGCTACACCCTCAGCCCTTTTTTTTTTGAAACAGGGACTCGCTAAGTTGCTGAGACTCCAACCTGCTATCCTCCAGTCTTAGCCTCCAAAATACTGTGATTACAGGCATGCACCACTACACCTGGCTTTTCATAATATATTTAGGTAAAAATTAAAATAGTTTGCAGGAAAACGTATAAAGTGTTATAAGTGTGATCTCATACCTTTTGTGTGTTTGGTATTGGGGATTAGACCCAGAGGAGTTCTACAATCGAGCTACATCCCCAGCTCTATTTTATTTTTTTATTTTGAAGCAGGGTCTTGCTGAGTTGCTTAGGCTGGCCTGCTTAGGCTGAGATCCTCCTATCTCAGCCTCCTGAGTACTGGGATTTCAGGTGTACCCCACCATGTTTGGGTGTTCTTCTAGTACTTTTAATGTTTCTTTCTTTTGTTTTTTTATATTTAAATCTTACAAGAACCTGAAGTTTATTTTGCTTTAAGGCATTGGATACATCCTAAGTTAATTTCCCCTCAAATTGTTTGCCATTTTTTCCAGTATTTTATTGAATAATTCTTCCTTTTTCTCTATCTTCACCTTATACTTTCTCTGTATGCTAGTGAAAAGGAAAAAAGGCTACTCATTTAAAAATTTTTTTGTGGTACTGGAGATTGAATCCAGGGGAGGAGGTTCTACCTCTGAGCTATACCTCCAGTCCTATTTTATTTTGAAACAGGGCCTCACTAAGTTGCTGAGACTGGCCGGAAATCTATGATCCTCCTGTCTCAGCCTCCCAAGTCCTGGGATCACAATCATGTGCCACCAAGCCTGGCACCAGTCTTTTTTTTTTATTTGGAAATAGGGCCTTGCTAAATTATCACATGTTGGACTTGAACCTGCAATCTTCCTGTCTCAGCTACCCAAGGAATTACAGACATGCACCACCATGCCCAGCTTCATTTTAATTTTTTAAAAATGCATACTACCCTTCCGATGTATGTGTACTGTAGCTTAGGTCTTATGTATATATTTCATGCAGATTTCCCTCTCTAACAAAAATTAACTTTGTAATTTTCATGTCTAATATTTGGTTCTTCTTCTAAAATTGGTATGTACACAAATGGAAATCTAAACATTTGTGCAAAATTTCAGTTTTCCATTAGATCATACTCATATAAAAATTGTTTTCACAAATTACTTCAATAAAATTCTGTTCTGCAGGCAGACGTGCGAATATAGTACACTCAGAATCTGTGTGCAATGTTTTTTCATATTCTCAGGATTTTTCATCAGCCCACAGGCTACCATACCATCAGCTACAGAATATGACATTTAATTAGACTGATAATGTGTAATCAATGTTTAATTTTTGAATGTGTCAAAACCCTACGAAATCTCATCCTGGGAAAATAGCCAGCAATGTGGTTCTATCATATTTCTCATTAAGAATATAGTCACCAGCAAGTTGCAGAATAACTTGGCCTGGTAATCTTCACCTGTCTTTCAAGGTCCACTTTTTTTTTTTTGCGGTACCGGGGATTGAACCTAGGGGCATTCTATCTCTGCGCTACACCCCTGGCCCTATTTCTTATACTTTATTTTGAAACCAGGTCTCACGAAGTTGCGGAGGATCTCACTAAGTAGAGAGAGAGAGAGAGAGAGAGAGAGAGAGAGAGAGAGAGAGAGCTGAGGCTGACTGTGAACCCGGATCCTCTGGTCTCCGCCTCCCAAAGTACCACTTTTACTCTTTACCTAACAATTAAGAAAATGAGACTAAGAATACGAAGCCAGTGACCCATTAGAAAAATGTGGTCTAGTGTGCTATATGATGTAGAATACTCATCTGAGCCTGAGTAGAATAACCAAACTTGCTGGGTGTGGTGGTACCTGGCTGTAGTCCCAGTACTTGAGAGGCTGAGATAGGAGGATCACAGATTGGAGACCAGCCCTTGCAACTTAGTTAGACTCTCAGGAACTTAGAGAGACCTTGCTTCAAAATAAAAAATAAAAAGGTCTGGGAGTGTAGCTCAGAGGTAAAATGCCCCTGAATTTAATTCCCAGTGCCCAAAACAAAAACAAAAACCAGCATAACCAAACTGGTCAACCTTTATAAAGAAGTGATCAGAGCCACTTCTGATCTATCCCCAAGTCCCTTATTGACAGTTTGGAATTTGTTTCTTGATGAATGTACCCTAAAAATGCTGCTATTTTTAATTCTGTGAAATAATATTTCTATGGAATGTCACTGGACATAAAACTTTTTTGTCTTTTATTGGTTTACGACATTGTGTCATGACTTGGCCCATTTATGGAGCTACATACAAGAATGTGTGCTAACCTGGGAGGGCACCTGAGCCCTAGTCTTGCCTGTACTCCTTTCTAGCTTGTTCGTCATCCTTGGGAAAGTCAGTCCCATCTTTTGGCCTCATTTCCTTCAATGTCATCAAAATGAAGAGGTTGCTTCTGTGAATTTAAGAGTTCTCTCTGTTTTAGCAGTCTACATTTTAAGTTTGCTGACACAGTAGTGCACGTTGATTTCTTTGTAGAAACTGCCTACATGGAGATTCTGGCAGGTTTTGTCATGCATGATAAACGAAGCAAGCGCACACAGATATGCCTTATATACTTTCGTGTTTGAACGTGACTTTACGGGTGGCACAAAAATTTCCCTATCAATTAAAGAATGATTGATTGATTGCTACAGAGTTTGACAGCCTTGCACAAAGCAAACCAAGGAAATTCCCAAACACTAAGCTCTCCTTTTGCTTCAAAAGTGCACAAAGTACAGGTTGCACCCTATGCCACTAGGCATATGTCCAACTGACTTATGAAAAGCCATAACACGATTCTTAGATAGAATCTAAATAGTAATATAAAATCAGACAAGGCCCAGTGCTTTGAGAAATCCTTAAATTTTTCACACCTAATTTTGACATGTTAAAATATTTTTTAACAGATAAACTTTGCTTTAGTGTAAGAGTCTGGGAATCTATATGTCCTGTTAAAATTAACATTGAAATAGGATGAGAAGATTGACTCACTTGATGATTTACTTCATATGGGTATGTGGGTGGGAGCCTTGAGGGATGTCCAGGGCTTGAACAGGACTGCAAAAGAGATATTGCATGTCTCCATCTCCATTACTTTTCCAGTTCCTTCATATGATGCTTCCTGCTTCACACAATGCCTTAAGAGGAAACATCCACAAAGCAAAGAGGATATGTTAGATAATAGCAGATTGTTAGCATTATAAATCAAAGACTCACATATTAAACTCTAATTAGATTCTTCCTTATAAAACAAAGTATCTCTTTTTGACTATGGAGTATGTGACCTTCAACAAAAATATCCTTCTAAAAGAACTCTGGGACTTAGAATTTGAGTCAGATGTTATTTTCACATCTGCTCTTGTCCAGTACATTGAGAACATTATGGTAGCAAACCTTGGGCTGTGAGAACATCTCTAGCAAAGCAAAGTCTGGATCTCTCTGTGTGATAGTCAATCTAGGTTGTCAACTTGACCTGATCATGACACACCCAAGATTATGTGATTTTGGGTGTGTAACAGCAGATTAAACAGAAAGCCCTGCCCTGAATGTAGGCAGCAGGATTCTGATAGGTGCGGACTTAGATAAAAGAGGGAGAAGCCACGTAGAGTGCGTGCGACTCTTTCCGAGGAAAACGCATCTGCTCTCGCCTGAG
>PVJS01055128.1:0-12744 GCA_004027185.1 Glis glis | reverse complement strand
GTATAGATTGGAAGTAGAGTGCCCCTGAGTTGAACCCCAAGTATCACAAGAAAAAAAAAAAAAAAACAGCTTAATACTAGCCTAGACAGGCATGGTGTTGTGTATTTGTAATCCAAGGACTTGTGAAGTGGGACAAGAGGATCTCAAGTTTGAGGCCATCTTGGGTAACTTAGTGAGACTCTGTCTCAAAATAAAGAGGGCTAAGCCAGGTGTGGTGGTGCATGCCTGTATTCCCAGTACTTGGGAGGCTGAAACAGGAGGATAGTAGGTTTGAGGATAGCCTCAGCTACTTAGTGAGGCCCTCTGCAACTTAGTGAGACCCTGTTTCAAAATAAAGAACAAAAAATAGGGCTGGGGGGTGTAGCTCAGAGGTAGAATGCCCCTGGGTTCAATCCCCAGTACCGCAAATAAATAAATAAATAAATAAATAAATAAATAAATAAATTTAAAAAACAGGGTCTAGCCGGACGTGGTGGCACACACACTTGTAATTCCAGTCCTTGGGGGGCTGAGACAGGAGGATTGCAGGTTCGTGGCCAGCCTCAGCTACTTAGTGAGACCCTGTTTCAAAATAAAGAATAAAAAATAGGGCTGGGGGTGGAGCTCAGAGGTAGAATGCCCCTGAGTTCATTCCCCAGTACCGCAAAAAAAAATTCTAAAAAAAAAAAATAGGGCTGGGGGTGTAGAATGCCCTAGGTTTCATCCCTAGTTCGGCAAAAATAAATAAATAAATAAATAAAATAAAGGAGGAGTGGTGGTGCATGCTTGTAATCCCAGTACTTGGAAGGCTGAGACAGGAGGATCGCAGGTCGCAGCCAGCCTCAGCTACTTAGTGAGGCCCTCCTCCACAACTACTGACCCTGTTTCAAAACAAAGAATGAAAAATAACGGCTAGGGGTGTAGCTCAGTGGTAGAAAGCCCCTGGGTTCAATTCCTAGTACTGCAAAAAAAACAACAAAAGAGAATTTGAGAACAGGCCCAAGGACCCTGATGGTGTCCCCCAAAACCCATGCTGGCCAGAGTCTTCATATGATTTGCATAACAGAAGAGAGGCTCCCATTCTAACTCCCTTCTGGGCACCGGGAAGAATGTAAGAGCAGCCATCCAAGAATGCTGACCCGGCTGGGAAAGCCTCCTCAAGTCCAGCTCTGGCCCCTAAAGGCTACTGATAAGCAGAAGGTGCTGGGTCCCCACCTTGATAGCATAAATGTCCACTTATCAGGGTTTCCAGATTACCCCACCCAGGCCTAGACTCTCCTCTTGCCCACACCCTGATCATGGGAGCCCCCACCCCCAGCCAGGGGCCAAAGCCACAGAACCTCTGGCTGGCTGAGATATCTATCCTCTAGCTCCCAGACCCCTGCGTTCTGCCCATGCGCACCTTTGGACTTGCACCCCCAGGGACTAGGCTGAAGCCCAAGCAGGGAATGGCGTGAAGTTTGGCCCTGGTGCATGAAGCCCATTTTGGTAAAGGAATTTGAATGAATGTGAGGTCTCAGAGTAGAAGTTGCCTGGGGGAGGATTACAGGACAGGAAAGGGGGCTGCTGGGCGGCAGGTACAGACATAATTCCTCACCTGGGCAGAGCATCTGGGTTGATGATGATTTCTCGCCCATATATTTGTCACTTGATTCCTACAATAGGTGAAGCCAAGAAAAGCTCACCACTGAAGCTCAGAAAAGCACAACTTGCCCCAAATTACACAGCGGGTGAGACAGAGGAACAAAGAGGAGAGGGAAACAGGCCTTATTCCATGTGTGATGGGTTCTGCTCTGGGAGCTTGAGGAGCCCTCATAGAATCCTCCTAATCAAGCCGGGTGAGACAGCACAGGCCTGTAATCCCAGTACTTGGGAGGATGAAACAGGAAGGAGGGCAGGTTGGGACCAGCCTCAGCAACTTAGTGAGGCTCTCAGCAAATTAGTGAAACCCTGTTTCCAAATTAAAAATAAAATAGAGCCAGGCGTGGTGGTGCACGCTTGTAATCCCAGTACTTGGGAGGCTGAGACAGGAGGATCCCAGGTTCAAAGCCAGCCTCAATAACTTAGTGAGGCTCTCAGCAATTTAGCAAGACCTTGTTTCAAAAAAAAAATAAATGAAATAAAATAGGTCTGGGGGTGTAGCCCAGAGGTAGAAGGCCCCTGGGTTCCATCCCCAGTACCACACACACAAAAAATAAATAAGCCAGGTGTGGTGGTGCAGGCCTGTAATCCCAGTACTTGGGAGGCTGAGACAGGAGGATTGCAGGTTCAAGGACAGCCTCAGCAAGCAGTAAGACTCTCATCAACCTAGTGAGGCCCTGTTTCCAAATAAGAAACAAAAAATAAAATCAGGCTGGGGGGGGGGTGTAGCTCGGAGGTAAAATGCCCCCGGATTCAATCCCCAGGACCACACACACACAAAAAGATAAATAAATAAATAAATAAATAAATAAATAAATAAATAAACCGGGCGTGGTGGCACAGGTTTGTAATCCCAGTACTTGGGAGGCTGTGACAGGAGGATTGCAGGTTTGCGGCCAGCCTCAGCTACTTAGTGAGGCCCTCTGCAACTTAGTGAGACTCTGTTTCAAAAAAATAAAAAATAGGGCTGCGGGGTATAGCTTGGAGGCAGAATACCCCTGGGTTCAATCCCCAGTACTGCTAAATAGATAGGTGATTGATGATAGATAGATAGATGTATTATAGATAAATAAATACATACATACATACATATATAACAGGGCTGGGGGTGTAGCCTGGAGGTAGAAGGCCTCTGGGTTCTATCCCCAGTACCACACACACAAAAAAAGAATCCTCATAAGGTAACTTCCATTTTACATTTGAAGAAATTGAGGCTGTGAGCACTTGATCTGAAATCACATAGCTGAATGAAGTAAGCATTTAGAAGTGACAGTAGGGTCTGTCACCTCTAAACTTGGGCTCTCTCAATGGTCCCAAACTGCTTTCAAGAATATTCCTTAGGAGCCGGGAGTTGTGGCACACGCCTGTAATCCCAATACTTGGGACGCTGAGTCAGGAGGATCACAGGTTCACGGCCAGCCTCAGCTACTTAGTGAGGCCCTCTGCAACTTAGTGAGACCCTGTTTCCAAATAAAAAATAAAACAGGGCTGGGGGTGTAGCTCGGTGGTAGAATGCCCCTGCATTCAATCCCCAGCACCACAAAATAAATAAATGAAATAAAATAAAGTAAAATAGGGCTAGGGGTATAGTTCAAAGGTAGAATGCCCCAGGGTTCAATTCCCAGTAACATACACACACACCACACACACACACACACACACACACACACACACACACACACGGAAATTCTTTACCATTTACCAGCAGCTAATTTCCAGCTCTCACAACTTTGAACCAGGGACTATTATTCCTATTTACAAATGAGAACAGAGAGGGTCCAAGAGAGAAAGTGGCTTCCTGAAAGGGCCACAGTTTTGTCTCTGTCTTCCACTTATTACAGGAAGCTCACCTGGATGTCATTTATTCAATGAACGTTTACTTGGTGTAGTAGTATGTGGTAGAGATACATTGGTGAATAAACCAGGCCTTCCTGATTATTGTTTTTTTGTGGTACTGGGGATTGAACCCAGGGGCATTCTACCTCAGATCTACACCCCCAGCCCTATTTTTTATTCTTTGTTTTGAAACAGGGTCTCACTAAATTGCAGAGGGCCTAAGTAGCTGAGGCTGGCCGCGAACCGGGATCCTCCAGTCTCAGCCTCCCAAGTACTGGGATTACAAGCCTGTGCCACCACGCCTGGCTAACCCAGCCACTCTTAAACTGGCTTCCTGGGGATTCCATTGCTCCCAAATCTCCCAACAGAGCGCCCCTCACCCAAGAGGTCTTGCCAAGACAGTAGTAGGCAAGAAGTGTCTCTGCTTGCCTAGGTCCGGCCTCCTTGGGCTCACCATAAACACAGGCATGGCCTAGGAATGGACATTTAGCCTGAGGGGTCCTGTGAGCTTGCCCCCAGACAAATTTCACACAGACCTTGCTCTTTCACCCTCCCTAATGGGACTCTCTCGGCCCTGCAGAGATTCAATTTACATTCCCCACCTTCACCAAAACCAAATCAACCCTTCCGCCAGGCTGGCCTCTGACCAATAAGCAAGCCCTGAAGGATAGGAAGAGGCTGTTCTTTCCCCTCTGCAGCCCAGCAGATCTATGAACAGCTTCTTGGGATAGGGGCAAAGGGTGGACCATGTGCTTAGCAAGATTCTTCAAAGAATAGGGGTGGGCTAGGGGTGTAGCTTAGTGGTAGAGCACTTGCCTAGCATGCTCACAGACCTGGATCCCCAGCATCCTCCCACCACACACACACACACACACACACACAAGGCCTGATAGGGAGAGGGACCAGTGACCTTTATTTCATGAAGTACAGCAGGGGAAGGGTTAAGAGATAGGGCCTTCTAGAAGGGTGGGGGGAGTGCTCCACCCAGGGGAGGGGCCAGTGGGTTAAAAAGCAAGCTGCTTCAGAGGAAAGTCAGAGTCAGGGCCTCCCTCCATCCAAAGGCTTTCCCAGTCTGCAGTTCCAGCTCCAGGTAAGTGCTCCTGTCTGGGTCAGTCTGTTGTTGGTCTGACCAGACAGAACCTTTTTTTTGTTGTTGTTGTTACAGGGGATTGAATCCAGCGCATTCTACCTCCGAGCTACAACCCCAGCACACACACACACCCCGTTTTTTGTTTTTCAGGGTTTTTTTTTTGGTACTGGGGATTGAACCCAGGGGTGTTCTACCACTGGGCTACACCACCAGCCCTATTTTATTTTATTTTATTTTTGCAGAACTGGGGATTGAACCCAGGAATATTCTACCTCTGAGCTACACCCCAGCCCTATTTTTTATTCTTTTATTTGAAACAGTCTCATTAGTTGTGGAGGGCCTCACTAAGTAGCTGAGGCTGGCCATGAATCTGTGATCTTCCTGTCACAGCCTCCCAAGTAATGGGATTACAAACATGAGCCACCACACCCGGCTTATTTTATTTTCTTTTTTTTTTTTTTTTGTGGTACTGAACCCAAGGGAATTCTACATCTGAGCTACACCTCTAGCTCTTTTTATTTTTTGTTTCAAAACATGGTCTCTCTAGATTGAGAGTCTCACTACTTGCTGCAGCTGTCCTTGAACCTGTGATTCTCCTGTTTTAGCCTCCCAAGTACTGGGATTACAAGTGTGCACCAAAGCTGGGTGTGGTGGTGCACGCTTGTAATCCCAGTACTTGGGAGGCTGAGACGGGAGGATCCAGGTTCGTGGCCAGCCTCAGCTAATTAGTGAGGCCCTTGCAACCTCGTGAGACCCAGTTTCAAAATAAAGTACAAAAATAGGGTTGGGGGTGTAGCTCGGAGGTAGAACACCCCTGGGTTCAATCCCTGGTGCTGCAAAAAGAAAAAAAAAAACAAAAACAAGTGTGCACCCCTACACCTGACCCTATTTTATTATTTTATTTTTAGTTTATTATTTTATTTTTTGTGGCACTGGGGATTGAACCCAGGGTCATTCTACCTCTGAGCTACACCTCCAGCCCTATTTTATTTTTATTTGGAAACAGGGTCTCACTAGGTTGATGAGTCTCACTACTTGCTGAGACCATCCTTGAACCTGTGATCCTCCTGTCTCAGCCTCCCAAGTCCTGGGATTATAGGCATGGGCCACCATGCCTGGCTTTTATTGTTTAATTTTTATTTTCTTTTTTTTGCACTGGGGATTGAACCCAGGGGCATTCTACCTCCGAGCTACACCCCCAGCTCTATTTTTTATTCTTTATTTTTGAAACAGGGTCTAACTAAGTTGCGGAGGGCCTCACTAAATAGCTGAAGCTAGCTGTGAAGAATTCTCCGGTCTCAACCTTCCAGGTACTGGGTTTATAAGTGTGTGCCACCTCGACCGGTTTTTTATTCTTTATTTTGAAACAGGGTCTCACTAAGTTGCAGAGGGCCTAAGTAGCTGAGGCTGGTCTCGAACATGCGATCCTCCTGTCTCAGCCTCCCAAGTACTGGGATTACAAGTGTGCGCCACCATGCCCAGCTCTTCTTTTTTAATTTTTAAATATTCTTTTTTTTTGGTACTGTGGATTGAACCCCGGGGGCATTCTACCTCTGAGCTATATCCCCAGCCCTTTTTATTTTTATTTTGAAACCAGGTCTTGCTAAATTGCTGAGGCTGGCCTTGAATCTGCAATCCTATCTCAGCCTGGCAAGTACTGGGATTACAGGCATGTGCAACCACTCCAACCACTCCTGGCTTTTTTTTTTTTTTTTTTTTTTTTGCGGTCCTGAGGATTAAACCCAGGGGCATTCTACCTCTGAGCTATACTCCCAGCCCTATTTTTTATTCTTTATTTTGAAACAGGGTCTCACTAAATTGCAGAAGCCCTCACTAAGTATCTGAGGCTGGCTAAGAACCTGTGATCCTCCTGTCTCAGCCTCCCAAGTACTGGGATTACAAGTGTGTGCCACCATGGCTGGCTAAATTTTTTTCTTAAATTTTGAAATGGTCTCAAGTGCCAAGGTCCTCATCAAATTGCTGAGGCTGGCCTTGAGCCTGCAATCCTATCTCAGCCTCCTAAGTATTGGGATCACAGGCATGCGTCACCATGCCCACTTTGGAAGGAACCTTCTGTTTCATTATGTTATCCCTGGCTTAAAACTCTTAAAGAGATCTGAACAGACTCTAGCTGGGTAGGGGCATCTTTGGGCCTGACCCCTTCCCTTAAGTCACTTGTGTTGTACCTGACTACAGAGTCAGAGATGCTGGCCTGGGAGGGAGGAACAAGGAGGGGAAAGCTGTGTGTCCAGTCCTGACCTGTTCTGCCCACAGCCCCTGGTTCTCCCTGCCCATAGTGTTCTCCAAGCCTATTTTGAGCCTCCTTCAGGGCCTTGGCTGGGATATCATCATATACTGTAAGTTTGTGATGAGACACTACAGTATAGATGATGTACTAGTCTGGGTACCCCAGCTCTGGAGCCTGATGAGGAGGGCAGGGGAGATGCTGCAAGCCCAAGGGGCTCACCGCTCAGCCTATCACAGCCTGCTGACTGCCGAGGCACTTGGGAATGGCGAGGAAACCGTTACCATTACTGAGTTTAGTAATGGTAACGGTTCTTTTGCTGCTCCCAGCAACTGTGCCAGGAAGAGAGGGGCTCAAGACCCTGGAGCAGACTCCCAGAAGGGAGAGAGATCCCAGCTCTAACAAGGGGGAAGGAGTGAGAATGGGTGTTTTCTCTTCCCTGTTCTAAAGAAATAAAGATGAGAATCAGAATATTTGTCTTTTCATTTTATTAGTATCCAAAACTGGGAAGATGTATGGGGTGGGTGGGATGGAGGACTTGGGAGAAGGTGGGTGGCACTGTCTCAGGAAACACAGGTCCTTATATGGCTTCAAGGTGGAGGAACTGGGGGGAGAAGAGAGAGATGTCTTTTTTCCCTGCTAACAATTGGCAATTTAGGATGAGACTGGGCCCAATGCCAGCTGGGGACAGGGTGGCACTGCTCCCATCTATGCAGCTGTGGCCCCAGGCAGAGGAACTACCCGGGAACTGAGCTAAGATAGGTTCCTTCCTCCAACAGGAGACATGGCTGGGCAGGGACCGTGCAGACTCGGCATGGCCTGCCAGCGAGCAGCCAGTCAATGTCCATGTCACTCCCCGGGCCCTGCCGGCACCCTAGCCAGGGGCAGTTCTGGTCAGGGACTTCTGCTCGACACAGAACGCCCTGGGAAGGGCAGCACAGGGTGGTCACTTGAGGAGCTTCACAGAGAGGCGGATCTGAACGTCGCAGAGGAAGATGTCCATGAGGTCTCGGCCGACCTCCTGTGCGATCTGGGAGATCAGGTGGCCCTTCTGACCAATCAGGATCCTCTGAGAGTGGGCAGAAGAGAGGGACATGGTCCTACTCTCAGGAATCCCAGGCTGGGGGGAAGAACCCCTGTCCAACATAGCTACTGTCCCGCCCATGAACCTGGCCTCACTTACCACATGAGATTCTTTGGGCACCAGAAGGTTCTGTTGGATCACCAGCTCCCCGCCTGGTCCTTCCTCCCACACCACTGTCTTCTGTGTAGAGATATCATGACTAGTCAGGTAGGCCCATCTCTGCTTCTTGGTACCTAGCTGTATGTTCTGGGCATGTGCCTGGTGCCCTGTCCCCTCCACTGCTCACACCTGCTGCACACTGTAGGGCACCTCCTGGGGCAGGTACTCCAGGAGCTTCTCTCGGATTTTGTTGGCACAGATCTCTTTAGGTGTCTGGCTAGTGAGGACTCTGCTGTGGAACTCCCAGGGCCCTGGCTGGGCCTGTGTCAGGAGGTACTGCTGTGAGCACAAAGGGAGAGGTGGGCATTTCAGTCCCCACCAAGGCTTTCCTTCTCAGGCAGGCTATCCTGACATGATAAAAACCAGGGCAAGGCTATGGCCAAGGCTAACTGACCTTTAGTGTCTTCACGTCTTCCTGGCTTAGGGCAGACAACATGAAGATCTCCTGGAAGTGGGGCCAGCCGACTCTCCGAGGGTTTCCCTCAGACAGTGTGTTGGGGCCCTTGGCTGCTGGTCTGGGGCAGTGGGTGTCAGGATGTGAGCGGAAGGCCTGCCTCACATGGAGCTTCTCACCATTAACCACACCTTCAGTGAGGGCTGCTGTGAGCTCCAGGAGAACTGACTTTTGTTTCAGGCAATCTACCTAGGCATGGGGGAGGAGCAAAGTGTGTGGTCAGCAAGATGGGGGCCTTGGAGAGAAGCAGACTCCTTCCTCAGATGGGCGGAGCTTACCTTGTTCAACACAAGGATGCTGGGGATGTGAGAGAACTGGGTTA
Source organism: Glis glis (assembly GCA_004027185.1). NCBI lineage: Eukaryota > Metazoa > Chordata > Mammalia > Rodentia > Gliridae > Glis > Glis glis. The sequence goes on along the minus strand of PVJS01055128.1, from coordinate 3,934 downwards.
AGCACTGAAGCACCTGGGGGCTGAGCTGGTTCCGAGTCCACTTGTCTGAGACATCCACAAGAACTACAACTGGAGGATGGCAGGGCAGGCAGAAGAATAAGATATAACCACTTTTCCTCTTGCCCCCACAAAAACTTCCATAGAATGGGCTCTGGCCAGCCACCAACCCCCATACTACCAGGAACGAAAGGCTATGGCTCCTGGAAATTAAACTTCAGATTCCCATCCTGAGACTAACCAAGATCAGCAGATTCCACACTCTTCCATGGATCTTCCAACAAAGAGAGCTCCAGATTGTGCCTAAGGGGCGCATGTCAGGAAGGGTCTAATAACTGATGCAGTCTTGATGAGTAATGGGGTATGATAAAGGGGTTTTCCAGTCTCTATGCTGGAATCTGCCCACCCATCGTCAATCCCTTCCCTCCCTCCCACCACCCATTTCTTTTTTTTTTTTTTTTTGGCGGTACTGGGGATTGAACCCAGGGGCATTCTACCTCCGAGCTACACCCCCAGGCCTATTTTTTAGTCTTTATTTGGAAACCAGGTCTCATGAAGTTGTGGAGGGCCTCACTAAGTAGCTGAGGCTGGCCGCGAACCCCGATCCTCCGATCTCCGCCTCCCAAGTACTGGGATTACAAGCGTGTGCCACCACGCCCAGCATCCACCACCCATTTCCACAGCCATACCTCTTTCGTTTAACAGGACTGATGATTCCAGGTGTATCAAGTAGAATCTAGAATCAAGAAAAAAAGATACCCCGATGCCAGAAGAAAAAACTATGACTGGAGAGTGAAAGAGAGGCCATCTTTAATGTTTAGCAGCCCGCCCACCCTTCTTGACCAAGCCGTTACTGATTTTAGAGTTTACCCTTCAGCACTGTTTTAAATCTAGATGGGATCCCAGAGGAAGATAATGACTACGAATAAATGAAACATTAGGAAACATTAGGAAGAGGGAATGATACCTTCAGACTAGTTGGCAAAGAGGGAAGGCAGAGACAGAGCTGCACTGGGTCTTAAGGAAGGGTAGACTCCCTTCCCTAAGAAAGTGAATGCTAAGCACCATTTTCTTCAAGTCTAATGGTAAGGCAGACTTGCTTAGCTTCACTGTTTGTCCTGTTTCTAGAATTTGCTTTACAGGTACCTACCACCTGGGCTTCCTTCTCTGTGATGACCCCCAGAGCTTGGCAGCGGGTTGTGTGTACCTTCTTGGAGACAGGGAACACCTGCCAGGAACAAAGAAGTTCCAGTGAGATCCTAGGTCCCCCCAGGACTATTCATGAAGGCAAACTGGTTTAGTGAGAGATAAAAAGGGTGTATGTTGGAGTCAAGGTGCAACGTACATTTCGGCCCAGTAACTGGTTGGAGAGGGTTGACTTTCCTGCATTTGGTGCTCCCAGAAGGACTACTCGTAGGACCCGGGGATTCTCAGGCATATCAGGGGGATGGACCAAGAGGACATTCTGCTCATCTGTATTTGGATAGGGAGAGACATGAGACATAGTGGAATCTGGACTCCCTGTTAGGTGTTCAGCCTCACCCACCCACAAAAGAAATAAAGATATAAGATTAGTGCACCAGGCTGAAGCCATCTAGACCTGACTTTAAGACTTAGTTTGGCCTTTAGTTTATGTGATTTTGCGTGTGTGTGTGTGTGTGTGTGTGTGTGTCACTGGGGATTGAACCCAGGGGCCTTCTACCTCTGCGCTACACCCCAAGTACTATTTTTAAATTTTTTATCTTGAAACAGGGTCTCACTAATTTGAGGAGGGCCTCACTAAGTTGCTGAGGCTGACCTTGAACCTGTGATCCTACTGTCTTAGCCTCTCTCATACTGGCTTGTTTATGTGATTTTTATCAAGTTTTCTAGCCTCTCTACCTCTCTAGACTAGCTGGGTGCAGGTGGAGAGTTCCCGTAGTCCCAGCTACTCAGGAGGCCAAGGAGAGAGAACTGCTTGAGCCTAGAAGTTGGAAACCAGACTGGGTAACTGAGGGACCCCATCTCAAAAACAAACAGGAGGAGCCAGGTGTGGCTGTTTCAAAATAAAGAATAAAAAATAGGGCTGGGGGTGTAGCTTGGAGGTAGAATGCCCCTGCCTTCAATCCCCCAGTACCACACACACACACACACACACACACACACACAAAATAGGGCTGTGGGTGTAGCTCAAAAGTAGAATGCCCCTGGGTTCAATCCCTAGCAATAAAATAAAATAAAATAAAGTAAAATTAAAAATAAATAAATAAAAGGGTTGGGGATTTAGCTTGGAGGTAGAATGCCCCTAGGTGCAATCCCCAGTACCAAAAATAAATAAATAAATAAATAAATAATAAAAGACTGGGTGGGGATGTAGCTCAGTGGTAAAGCACCATTGGGTTCTTCAATTCCCAGTACCAAACAAACGAAATACAGCTAGAGTAGATAAAGCCAGAATTTCTCCAGCTAAAGGTACTATGAAAGTTCGGCAAACTTTGTCTTTCCTTATGACACTGTATTGCAATTAACAGTTTATGTGTCCAGCCTCCCTACCAGACTCTATGCTACTTGAAGAATAAAGTATGCTATTTTCCAGGTGTAATTCAGTGTCTTGACAAGCAGATGGGATTCAACGTGCATTTATGATCAGTTTGCTTGCCATGTGGGAGCAGAGAGCCACACTCTGCCTTTCATGAGCATCTCTAGACAGTTCCCTCTCCCTCTCAAACTCTCAGAACCTTTAATATTCATCTCTGTCAGAGCCTCAAATACATGTTCTATAGAACGGAACCAAATATGATAATCCCAGAGACTGAGCAATGTCCCCGACACGGGACTTTCAGTGCTCAAACCAGGCCAATCTGGAGAAATCTGAGCCTTTTACCTGGGTACATGGACACCGCGGGGACGCAAGAAGGCAGCGGACTCTCGGGCTGAGGGAATCCGAGGAAGTGGTCCATGGCTGAGCCCTGGCCATAACGGCGAGAAGCCGAAGCCAGGCGAGGACCAGAGAAAGTGGCTGCCCCTCCCCAGGACACGCACCTCTTTTGACAGTCTAACAATGAGCGAAGCGGGGCCGCCCACTCACTCAAGGCGTGGGGGCCCAGCTGCCGGGCCCCTAACACCGCCCGAACAAGCCCAGCTCCACACCTGCAGGGGGCAGCCATTACGGCCGCAATGCACGGCGGGAATCTGCACGGAGCACACCTACGATTGGACAGAGCTGGCGGACGAACCAACGAGTAGAAGAGGGCTAGATCGGCCCCAACAGAACAGGGGTATATGGGATGTCGGTGGTTTATTTGGGGATAAGACGCTGGAGAGACTGGCTGAGGCTGTCCATGAGAGCTCGGTGATCATTTTGGACTCATGACGCATGGTATTTTCTTCTGCCAAAGTTTTGCAAAAGGTTCTTTAAGTCCTATCACCTGAATGGCATCTCCCAGGAGGCCACGAGGCAGAAATCCTTTTACTCTAGCTTGCCTTTACTCAGAAGGAGAAATGACCGCGTTCAGGGAGAGAGTGATCTAGCCGGGCGTGGTGGCGCACGCTTGTCATCCCAGTACTTGGGAGGCTGAGACCGGAGGATCGCAGGTTCGCGGCCAACCTCAGCTACTTAGTGAGGCCCTGTTTCAAAATAAAGAATGAAAAACAGGGCTGGGGATGTATCTCGGAGGTAGAATGCCCCTGGGTTCAATCCCCAGTACCGCAACAAAAATAAAAAATAAAAAGAGCCTGGAATGTAGCTCGTAGTTAGAAAGTCCCTGGGTTCAGCCGGGCGTGGTGGCGCACGCTTGTAATCCCAGTACTTTGGGAGGCGGAGACCGGAGGATCCGGGTTCGTGGCCAGCCTCAGCTCTTTATCTCTCTCTCCCTGTCTCTCTCTCGTGGCCAGCCTCAGCTCTTTATCTCTCTCTCCCTGTCTCTCTCTCTCTCTCTCTCTCTCTCTCTCTCTCTCT
>PVJS01055127.1:0-12740 GCA_004027185.1 Glis glis | reverse complement strand
AGAGAGAGAGAGAGAGAGAGAGCTGAGGCTGGCCACGAACCCGGATCCTCCTCTCTCAGCCTCCCAAATACTGGGATTACAAGCGTGCGCCACCACGCCCGGCTCCAAAACACATTTTTAAAAAGTGTTTCTTTCAAGCCAGGTGTGGTGGCACATGCCTGTAATCCCAGTACTTAGGAGGCTGAGACAGGAGGATCACAGGTTCGAGGACAGCCTCAGCAAGTAGTGAGACTTATCAACCTAGTGAGACTCTATTTCCAAATAAGAAATAAAATCAGGCTGGGGGTGTAACTCGAAGGTAGAATGCCTCTGGGATTCAGTCCCCTGTACCACAACAAAAAGAAATAAGAAAATAAAAAATAAATAAAAATAGATAAAAAGTGTTTCCTCCTATGCAATGGCACCATTGGAAAATCTTGCCTCTTCTTGCATGATTTTGAGATGTGCTTCTGTATCCACAACACTCCTCTTTGTGAGAGGCACCCTTGGAGGATGTTGTAAGTTAGATGTCTTACTTCCTGCCTCATTTTTTTCTTCCTTTCTCTTTTCTTTTTTGGTATTAGGGATTGAACACAGGGGCATTCTACCTCTGAGCTACACCTCCAGCCCCTTATTTTTTTATGTTGAAACAGTCTCATTAAATTGCTGAGGCTGACCTCAAACTTGGGATCCTCCTGTCTCAGCCTCCCAAGTACTGGGATTAAAGGCATGTGCCATTGTCCCCAGAATTTTTTTCTTTTAAAGTAACCTCTTCATTTTTCCAGCTGCAAGTTACATCCTTGTTTACCTTCTTCCTTGAGATCCGGGCTACTTTCCTCTGTACATATCTCAGCCTACTTTGGAAGATGTTTGTATGCTTTGCATTCAAACTTTAGCTCTGACTCTGTTCTTTCACGTGCACCGTCAGGTAAGATATTTGGCTTCCAACAAAGACGGGCTGTAGCCATTCTAAGAAGACATAACCACCATTTGTCAGCCTCAAAGAAACCAACCTTTCATCTCAGGAGCAGGAGGCCAAATGTTGTCCAGAGCTAAAAAGGCTTATTTTTAGAAAGCAACAAATGGTGGTTTGTTTATAGAGCTGGCACAGTGGAGCCACACCAATAGCAAAAAGCCTGCATGGTGAGGACTGCAGAAGCTGGGATGCGCTAGAAAAAATCATGTGGGGAATGTTTGGTCCAAAAACCGACTGAAGAGAGCCTTTGAAAATACGTATGAAGCAGGCGTGGTGGTACATGCCTGTAATCCCAGTACTTGGGAGGCTGAGACAGGAGGATTCCAGGTTTGAGGCCAAGCTTCAGCAACTTAGTCAGACCCTGTTTCAAAACAAAAAATAAAAAGGGCTGGGGGTATAGCTAGGAGATAAAATGCTCTGGGTTCAACCCCCAGAGCAAACAACAAACAAACAGACACACACACACACACACACACACACACACACACACACACACACCACACACATCTGTCAACTGATCTGTATCTACAGCCCAGCCAAGGCCAAAGGCATATAATCCAATAGTGTCTATTGATGTTCAAATGACAACGCAAGAGACTTCAGGTCAGGTCCCAACTCTGCCACTGAGAGTCACCCCCAAAGACATCTGATCTCTTTCTCTTTTTTACATTTGCAAAATGAAAAGCCCATTTTGGCTCTTAAAATAAATGTAGGATTTCAGCAAAGTAGGTTACATCGGTACTGATTCCTTGACATTTCTTAATGTTTTCTTAAGTATGTCTTTTTTCATTTAATTTTTGTATTTGTTATGTATTTATTTATATGTGACCCATATTTTCTTCTTTGTAAAGGAAGGCTGCACCGTGAGCAAACTTTGTGGGGTTTGTGGAGCACAGTGAATGACTGGATTCTGATTCATGGGAATTTTTCAGTGTGGGAATTCGCAGTTGTTTAAAGTAGTAAACTCCCTTTCTGGAGGTGGGCGGGGACTGCATCCTGGTGGGAACAGACACCCCTCTCCTGTTTCCTGGCCAAGGCTGGAAGGTGCTGGATTCCAAGGGAAGCCCTGAGGATGCAGCCCAGTGCTGGCTTTAGCAAACGCTGCAGGGAGCCAGCCTGAGCCCTACCCGAAAGCAAGGGACCTTTGGTCTCCAGACACTCCTCGGCCCCTCTCCGCCCTCCTACCTTCTCCTTCCTTCCCCTCAGGGATCCAGCACTCCTTCCACCCTGTTCTCTGCTGTCAGAAAGGAAAGTGCTACAATGGAATTCTACTTAGCAATAAAGAAGAACAAAATTATATCATTTGTAGGAAAATGGAAGGACCTGGAGAACATTATGTTAAGTGAGATTAGCCAGTCACAGAAAGTGAAGGGTCATATGTTTTCTCTCATATGCGGAAGCTAGGGAGTAATTGGGATACCAGAGGGACTCCAGATAATGGAGGAGAAACTCCAGTGGAGCCAGGGAGGTGGTCTAGGAGAAGGGGAGGGGGAGAGTGAGGGTCAATGAAGGAATTACTACCATTGGCTATGTGTACATATGTGTAAATACCAATGTCAATCTCAGTACTTTATGGGGAAGGAGCCGGGGGGTGGGCCACCAAGTGCTGTGTGCATGTATGTCACTGTCAACATGATTTATATTATGAGGTGAGACTATAATGCATCAATAAAAGCATATTTTTTTAAAAAAAGAGGAAAATGCTAATGGAAGGAAGCTCTCTAGCACGTGGGAAGGAAGCAGCACTGGTTCTAGGCAGCCAGCAAGTTGATGTAGTGGTGCAGACTCTGCAGTCAGTGCTCAGAGTCCCAACTCTGCCAAGCCTGGGACTTGTGGGTTGTGGTGGAATTCCAAAGTAAAATAGCTAGTCAGAGTGGGAGCGTCATACGTGGTAGAGTGATGATAAATGCAATCATCTTACATTCATTTTATGGACGTGGCATATTATTGTTTATTGAGCATAAGATACTCAATTTTAATTTGAACCCCTAGGAGCTGGGTGCAGTGGTGCATGCCTGTAATCCCAGTACTTGGGAAGCAGAGACAGGAGGATCACAAGTTTGAAGCCAGCTGCAGCAACTTAGTGAGACCCTGTCTCAAAATGAAAAATAAAAAGGGCTGGGTGTGTAGCTCAGTGGCAGAGTGTCTGGGGTGCCATCCCCAGGTCCACAAAAATGAACCCCTAGAAATGCCTTTGCCATCAAACACCACTTTCCCTTCTTAGGCGATGATGGAAACAGCTTCTCACTGGTTTCTCTTGAATGACAGCAGCCTGATCCTCCCACAGGACACTGGGATGGGCTTCTCCATGGAATTTTGTTTTCCTCTTCCTGTGACCTGGCTGCAACATCTCCCAAATCTGAATCCCCCTTGCCTCCCCACTTTTGCCCACTCTGTCAGCCTCCTCAGGCCTGTCTCATGCCTGGTCCTCTTCCTCTGCCCAGCAGTGTCCCTGTCCCCTAGCCCTCTGTGACATACATGAGATTTTAGGACCTGACTTTCTTCTGAGATGCCAGTTGAATCTGACTTTAGCTCTTAAGTCCTGGAAGGCCTGAAAAAGAAACATGTGTGTGTATAAAATATGTATTTAAGCTTTCATTTTCAAAAAATTCATTCTTATTGTGGTAAAATACACATAACATGAAATTTACTATCTTAGCCAGTTTTAATTATAATTTTAAGCACATATTAATTGTAAAAATTAGTGGGATCCACTTTAATATTTCCATACATGCATACATGTCCATCCCTGCTTCTCCGTCTCCCCCCAGCACCTTTCCCAGTTCTTAATAACCTCTCTTCTACTTTCATGTGATCTTTGTTTATTTCTACATATGAGAGAATACATGATATTTGTTTTTCTGTGTCTGGCTTATTTTGCTTAACACGATACTCATGTTTATTGTGGCACTATTCACAATAGCTAAGATATGGAATCAGCCTAGGTGCCCATCAACAGATGAATGGATGAAGAAAATGTGCTACATATACACAATGGAGTATTATTCAGCCATAAAGAAGAATAAAATTCTGTCATTTGCAGGAAAATGGTTGGAACTGGAGGGCATCTTTCATTGTTAATGTGCAGATCGGTGGTATTATGCACACTCACGTTGTTATGCAGTCATCCCCACCATGTATCCACAGACCTCTTTTCCTTTGGCAAAACTGAAACTCTGTACCCACTAAACAACCCCTCATTCCCCTCCTCCCAGCCCCAGGCAACCACCATTCTACTTGCTGTCTCCTTACATTTGATAATTTTAGGGACCTCATATAAGTGGAATCAAATAGAATTTGTCGTTTTGTGACTGGCTTATTTCCCTTAGCATAATGTCCTTGAGATTCATCCACATTGTAGCATATGTCAGAATTTCCTTCCTTTCTAAGAGTGGATTAACATTTGTAATACTATTCATAACATTCATAACATGTATGTAGGTACCACATCAGCCCCTCCTGTGACTGTCTCTCCCAGAAGGAAGAGAGGTGTAGTCACCTGTACTGTACATACCAATCAGTTTCCCCTTGGAGAACAGCAGTAAAAACCCTTCAGCAAAAGTCCTAGAAGGGAGAGGGAGAAGCCAAGGCCTGTCAAACAGGCTGGTGGCTGCCTGGGGAAGAAGCTTCAGGCAGATCCTGCACACCCAACCCAGGAATGCCACGAGGAACTGCCAATGGCGCCCTCTGTAGGTGGGAATCTTAATTTCTGCCTGAGAATGGTGACAATGACCCAGGAATTAAAAAAAAAAAAAACAGTATTCTTATTGTGGTAAATATCCATAACATAAAATTACCATCTCAAGTGTATATAGTTCCACAGCATTAAGTACATTCACTACATTCACAGAGTTGTGTGACCATCACCACCATCCATCTCCAGCCAGAGTTCCAAAACTGAAACTCTGTCCCCATTAAACAATAACTCCCTGGTCCCCTATCCCCAGTACCTGGTGACACCAATCTACTCTCTATGCCTATGAATTTAACTACTTTATGGGCCTCATATAAGTGGAATCATGCAGTATCTGTCCTTTGTGACTGACTGATTTCAACTAGCATAATGCTTTCAAAATTCATCCATGTTGTAGCATATGTCAGAAATTTCTGCCTTTTTAAGGCTGAAAAATAACATATGCATAGTCTGAAAAGTAGTCTACTGTGTATGTACGGCACATTTTGCTTATCCATCATCCACCAATGGTCACTTGGGCTCTTCCACCTTTCAGCTATTGTGAATAATGCTGCTAATGAAACTGAGTGGACAAAACATTAGAAATTGTAAATGATCATTCTCATAGGAAAACTTAAACCTATCAAAATGAAAGTTAATCAAAGCCCGCCAAGGGGAATTCAGAATCAACAAAAGTGAGCTCCCATTAAGGGTCAGGACAGAGGTTCCTAAACTTTTTCAGTTCTCAGGACTTTTAGTGACTCAATAATTCTTCATGGTCCCCCTAGGCAAACAAGCACCTGACAACAAACTGAACTTTTACATTAATTAAACAGCTTGATCCAAGCAACTTATTAAGTATATGTCATCTAATAATTAAGTAACAGTTTGAAAAATTACTGTTCATATAAGCTTACATGAAAATATTTTTATTTTATTCTTAAATAAGCACAATATTTGCCAATTGGGTGTGTGTGCCTATTGGGCATGTCACTATTTCTCCTACCTTGAAATCAGACTGGGTACTGCCCCCCCATTTCCTGTTTCATGTTGACTTTTGCTTAATCCTTACTTTTTATCACAGTAACCAGTGAAAACCCAGTGACATTACTGAAAGGAAAGTAGTACAGTCTAGTGTTGAACCTGGAACTAGTAGTTTGCCTGGTTAAGAATCGCTGACTTTCCCTCAACTTATGCAAACATTTCAGGGCAAACTGTAAGTTTCTTCCAGAGTTCTGGACACACTGATGCTCAGTTTGGGAACTGAAAATCCAGATAATTGAATTTCTGCCAAGACCTTACCTTGTCCAACAAAATGCTGCACAAACTATTCTCTAGCTGGCTCTCCAACCAGCCTAGTTTTACCACTCTTTTTCTCCCTCCATTCCAGATTGCTGTGGCTTAGATATACTTATACTGTATCCTCCAAAGTTTCATGTGTTGGAAGGTTGGTACCCAGTGTGTTGATGTGGGAGGTGATAAAACCTTTAAGAGCAGGGTCTAGTGTAAAGTGATTAGGTCATTTGGAGCAGTGCCCTCAAAAGGAATTGATGTAGTTCTCATAAGACCCTGGTTAGTTCACGCATTACTAAGCGTTCCATTACTATAACAAATATCTGAGATAAATCAACTTAAAAAAAGGAAAGGTTTTTGGGTGGTTTCAGTGCATGACCAGTCAGTGTATTGCTTTGAGCCTGTGGCAGCACAGTACAGCATGGCAGGAGCACATGGCAGAGGAGGTCCATTCACTTCATGGCAGCCAGGAAGCAAAGAGAGAAAGAGAAAGAGACCAGGGTCCCACAATCCCCTTCAAGGGCACACGCCCAATGACCTAAAATCTATCAGTAGGCCCTACCCCTTAAAAGTTTCCACCACCTCCCAGTAGCACCATGGACTAGGGACCATGTCTTTAACACAGGGCTTTGGGGTGGGTGTTCCAGATCCAAACTATAGTAGTTATCTTGAGGGCACTGTTAAAAAAGAGCAAGACTGGACCCTCCTCGTGTTCTGACTTCTTGTCTTACCATGTGAGCTCTCCCTCTTAGACTCATTCCCACCACCAGAAACTCAGGGCTTCTGACTGTTTCCTACCTCTCTGATGCCTCTTGGGTGGGCTCACCCTGGCAGAAAGCAAATTTGGTGGCAGCCAATCAACCAGAGAGAAGGACCAATGTGGATGATCAGTCAGAAGTCTGTCTTTACTAATAAGAGTGTTGCCCTTTACAGTATGAACTTAGGGCACATCTCTGTTTCTTTGTTTTTTTTTTTTTTTTTTTTTTTTTGCAGAACTGGGGTTTCTACCAGGGGCATTCTACATCCAAACTACAATCCCAGCCTTGTTTTTTATTCTTTATTTTTAAACAGGGTCTCGCTAAGTTGCAGAGGGCCTCACTAAGTAGTTGAGGGTGGCTGGGAACCTGAGATCCTCCTGTCTCAGCCTCCCACTGGTATTCCCCCTCCCTGGGATTACAAGTGTGTGCCACCACGCCCAGCTACATCTCCTCTTAATACTGCTACACGGGCTCAAATCTGTTGCAGTGACTACCTCTGTCTGACTTGTTTATGATATAGGCATTTCCACAAGTGCAATAATCTTGTTAGGCCATAGGTTCAGAGTCAATACCACGTGCTTTTTCCACTAGAGACTCTGAAAACCCAGCAGGCCAGAAAGGGCCACGTCCTCAGATGCTCAAAACATCTGCTTATAAAACACAAGTCAGTATTTCCTCAGACTAGAGAACATGACAGAGAATTCCAGGAGTCACCAAATTACTCATCTAATGAGCTAGTTCATGATTTGTTTAAACACATACTCAAGTATTGATGAGGTGGCATTTAAAAAAATGCACCTGCCTATTTTTACTTATTCATTTCACCTCCATTTTATTTCAGAGCATTTAATGCGGCTCACAAGTCAATTAATAACAGCTTACAAAAATGCACTACTTCCCCCCCCCCGTCAAAGCAGTTTTTCAAATACAGCATCATTTGCTGTTCATGATTGAGTAGAGCTGGCTTTGCTGTCTCCATTTTAACGAGTAGAACTTAGATGGAGGCCCTGTGCTGCTCACTGAGGTTTTCACAGACATCCCTTCCTTTGATCCTCCCCTCGCATCCTACTCAGCGGAGAGTTCATGCACTCCCATCAGTTTGGGGAAGTTTGGGGTGGAGGTCAGTCTGCGGGATATCCTACCAGCCAGTCTGGGTCGGGTTGTGACAGAAGCTGGAGGTCAGGGTGAGTTAGGGACGCCTGCACAGCCCTTAGCCCAGGTTCCCCAGGAAGGACCTCCCAGCAATAAGCCCGCCTGGCTTATACAGCCAAGGGGGAATCCACCCCGGCCAACGCGCAGGGCTTTACACTGGCAAAGTATGGAATCCCGATGCATGCGAAGCAGGTTCTGCAGGCGGCACGGTCTGGACGCCCTTGGGTCAAGAGTTGAAATCACTGCGCTGCTAAGCGGCGTGCCCCCGTCATCGCGGTCTGGAGGGGTTGGAAGTTCTTCCTGCGGCGGCCGGAGGAACGCCCCGGATGAGCCCCAAACCGCTGCAACCGGGCAGGGATGTCCCGACGTGTGCGCTCGCCTCCAGTCCCAAGGCAGCCTAACCTCAGCAGGTGCAGGGGAAAACCGGGCTTGGGCCTCGAGCTGGCCCCGCCCAGTCCCCGCCCCTCCCGCCGGGCCCGCCTCCGGGCCCCGCCCCTTCCGCCGGCCTCGCCTCCGGGACCCGCCCCTTCCGCCGGCCTCGCCTCCTGGGCCCGCCTCTTCCGCCCGCCCCGCCCCTGCGCTCCCTCGTGTGCCCCTCGCGGGGCGCGTGTCCGCCGCTCTCTGGCCGCGTACCCCTCGCTCTGCGCGCGTCTCCTCGTCAGGTCCCCGCAGGTGCGGGGCTTCCCTCGCATCCGGGCGATCTCGGCCATGGGGGTCTCCAAGAGGAAGGCCTCAGGCGGCCAGGACGGCGCGGTTTCCACTGCGGGTTCAGCCAAGCGGGCCCGCACCGAAGAGCTCACGGGCGTGAGGTTCAAGACTCAACTGAGGGACCCGCAGGGCGTCGGGCCGGGTGAGTGCGGGCGCCGGGCCCAGGCAGGCAGCGCGTGCTGGCGAGGTGGCTGTGGACACAGCCTCTCCTTTCTGCATCTTTTGGGACATCGGAGGGTCAGTGCCAAGCCTCTGGTTTTGCAGAAAACTGAGGCCCCAGTGATTAGGCCCAAAGGGGAGCTGGGCTGGCCGGGGCAGTTCGTGCGCTGTAGTTTGATGCCTGGGCTGTCTGCGACGAGAGCGTTCGACTCGCTTGGTTGTGAGTTTCATGAGGCACCCCTCTACAAGCGCTAACACCTCGTTTTTGCAATTGTCATTAAAGTGAATGAAGCGTCCTCATTCCCACAACAAATGTTTGTTGAGTTCCTATTGCGAGCCAAGTTAAGGCAGTTAGGCGAGACAGCTTGCTATTCCCTGGGCCCTTAGCACCATTTTCCATATCGTTGATCCTCCAACTCTTAACACTGACCCAATAACACATTCGACAGGTTACCAGAAGCCACCAGAGGTTATGAGGGAAAAAACCTAATTGAACATGTTGCCATGTGGAAACACTGGCACTGTGCTAAAAACAAGGACAGTATTTCTTCGGGATTAAAGAAATTACTAAATTGATCGTTAGACTATTCTCAACTTCTAATTTTTCTTCGAAAGATTTTCTTTCTAAATTTTTGATGCCTGTGCTTGTTAGTTGGTGCCAGGAAGATGAGAACCTACTTTAGCACAGAATTTTACATTTCAGTCGTTTATTCATTCAGTATTTAATAGGGGCTATTATTTGTTAGGGTAGCATAGATTCCCAGAGCCGGTAGGGGGGGGGGTGAGTGACTGGAAGGAAATGTACATACATAAAATAACACAAATTTGTCACTGCATTTTTCTCTTTATTCGCTTTAACAAGGTAGATTTCCAGAGGGTGTTGAGTAAGTTTTTTTTTTTTTTCTGAAAAGGGGGCAGTAAGCCTAGTAAATTTGGGGATCTATGGATAAAATAGTGAATAAAAATCTGATACAGGCCCTGCCATTGTGGATCTTACAGTCAAGTAGGAAAGGTGGATAATAAAATTACATGCATATGGTTCCAAGCCCATGTCTTCCAAAGGAACTGTATGTGGTGCCTGAGGGTGTCTAATGGGTCTTCGACCTAATCTGGGAGATGGAAGAAGGCTCTTCTAAGGAAGTGGCTTTCAAAGGGTTGTAGAATGGGACAGGGACAGAAGCCTTTTTGGCAGAAAAAAGAGGGCATTTAGTTATGGAAAAGATGCTGTATCCATATTTCAGGGTCCATCCCAGAGAGCACCCATCAATCCAGCAGGTTGTCTGGGTTGACAGGTGATGATTGTCAGGGAAGCAGATGAAAGACCCACAACCACAGCGAAGTTAAAGTCAGTGGGTGAAAGTGTCTTGAATCTAGTCTCTACCTTGGATTCGCTCTTTCCCCCTTTTGCTCTGCTCTCAACTTCCTGTGATGGAATCTTGCTGGAAGATCAGGGAAGTCGAATTGATAAATGGATGTTAGAGGATCTTATTTTCATGCAGGTGCAAGGGAAGATGTTTGTTTGTACTCCACGTTGTGGAGGAAAGAGCTGCGGGGTTAGGTTGCTAAAGGGCACTCAGTGGATCAGTGTCGGCATCAGCAGGGCTCTGCTTCAAGTCAGTGCCTTGGGAAGTTTTTGTCCCTTACTTCACTGGCAGCAGAAAAGGCCGTATTGTAAATATGGGTATACTAAAAGTTAAACGTTTGAGCTCCCTATTCCCACGTTGCTTCTGTGTTCCCCATGTCAATAAGGGTAATTCTGATCACTTGGACGTTCTTGCCTGAATTCTCTGTGTGCCTCAGTCCATTGCCTGGCCTTGGTGGCTCTCCTGAGTGTCCCTGGAGTCTGGCAGCTTCCCTCTGTCTCCATCATTATTCTAGTCCAGGCACCATGAGTCCCTGCTGGGACTGTAGCCAGAGCTGCCTAGGGTTGGTCTCTCTTTTCTATCTTGCTTCCCTACAGACCACCCTTCTGCATGCAGCAGTCAGATAGTCTTTAAATTTTCAAATCTGATCATGTCACTCCTCTCATGACATCCTTGGTGGCATCTCTCTGCTTTAGGATAAAATCCCAAATCATTGCCATTACTTCATCTAGATCTGCCTATTTCTGTGCCTTCATTACAGGCCGCCTTCCCTGATGAACCACTTACCAGCCCACCTCCTGGCTTCAGCCACACTCCGTACCTCCAGCCTTGCTTGACCTGGAACACTGTCAGCCCAGCTCCCAACTCATTCTTAACCATCATCAGATTCCTCATTACTTCTTTAGAGAAGTCATCCAGCCCTCAATGCTAAATCATGTTCCCTGTCTATAACCTTTGATTACACCCTTGACTTTTGCTTCATAGCACTCACTACAGTTTGTAATACATGTCTGTTTAAGTCGTTGTGATAGATTCTTAATAAATATTCATGGAATGAATATTGGTCTCTGCCATTACATAGTAAGTACCACGTGAGTAGAGGCCTTTTCCAGTTTGTTCACCAGCACATCCCAGGTACCCCCTGTGATGCCTGCTGCGTGTGGTAGGTGCTCAGTAGATGGTGAATGGTGAGGTGAGCCCAGGGATGGCAAGTGTAATCGACTGGCAGTTCCCACCCTACATACTGCCGGAGTTACATGTTTGAGTTTGGCAAATGATTCCTTAAAAAGTAAGTATTAGCATTTCTCTCCCTGTAGTAGCAGACCTAGCTGTCTCTTGCATTCTGTTTTCTTGAGGGAGCGGGGTAGGGTATTTTGAGTGACTCCATGGTGCCCTGAGGATTGAGCTCATGTGACCCTCAGCCACCTCTGTCAGAATACCATGGCCCTGGCTCATTATCTCCCTAGGCCATGCTACAGATGCCTAGGACAGTGCCTGTGCAGCCTAGACGCTCCATAAATGTTTAAGGAACCAGTGTAGCTGCTGGGGAAGGTGTTGGACTGAGGCATAAAGTCCAAAAAGACTATGGTGGCAGAGGGCTGAAAGTGACCAGACACCCCCTGCTGCTGCTGAGGACCATCAGGAAGTTTTGTTGTTTAGAGGGTTTACCTTGCTCTAAGTGGGATGCTAGATGCTGTACACATAAATTAGCCTCTTTGTGCTTTATACAGACTCCATTAGGAAGGTCCTGTTCTTGCTTTTATTTTACAGGTAAGATACCCAGAGCTCAGAGTTCAGTGACTCACTCACCGCTGTGCCACTAGTAGATGGCTGAGCTGTGATACATGCCCAGGCGTCTGGCTCAGAGTTTGGGTACTTACTTGGTATTTCCATAGTGTAAGGTCCTGCTCCTGGGCCCCAAAACCCAACCACACGTACAGAACTGTGTGTGCATCAGAATTTGAATCAGAGACACACAGCTCTTGTCCAGGAAGAAAGATGTGTTGGTCTGCTCTGCATAGCTAGTGGCTCTCACCTGCAGAACTGCATCCTTTTCTATGCTTCAAGGGGACATAGAGGTCGATCAGAACATGGAAGGATCTTGAAATTGTAATCTCTAGAGAGAGGTTGAGGGAAGCATTTGGCCCTCAGAGGTGCAGGCTTCAGTGCTGGTTGTTGGTGTGGGAAAGAAGGATCCAACCCACTGCATGTTGCCCCAAAGCAAAGGCAGAGGGACCCCATGGGGAGGCTGGTAGGCTACCCCAGACTTGGGCATTTTTAAAAGGCCATTGGTATTTTATATTTTATTTCACTGGTAATGACCAAGTGTGTTTTCATAGAAATATTTAGTCCCTCCCTTTTTTTTCAAATAAGATTAGATTAAGTTCCTTCCCCAAAAGCTTAAGCCCCGCTTTTAGCTTGTGTGTTCACAAGGCTTCCTGCCCTCTGCCACGCTCTGCTGCCCTGGTGTGGAGATGTGTGGGCTGAAGGTAGAGCCAGAGAGGACTGTCGTATTGGATCTGGACTCCAACAGCAGAGCTGTGGGGAGCGGGCACACAGGTGGGGCTGCGGTGGGCACACAGTGGGGACTGCGGTGGGCACAGGTGGGGCTGCAGTGGGCACACAGGTGGGGCTGCGGTGGGAACTCAGGTGGGGCTGTGGTGGGCACACAGGTGGGG
>PVJS01055126.1:0-12745 GCA_004027185.1 Glis glis | reverse complement strand
AGAGAGAGAGAGAGAGAACACAAAACAAAGACCCCACTCTCACAAGGTCACAAGGCTTATTTAATTGCAGGGGAAGACAGAAAATAAACACAAACAAGTACCTATATAGTTTGTCACATTAATGCTATGGAGAATACTGAAGGAGATGAACAGAAGGTGTGCCAGCGAGAGCAAGTTTACATTTTTATATATGGGATGGTTGGGGAAGGCTCTCTAATAAGGTGACATTTGAGCAGAGCCCTAACAAACATGAGTGAACAAGTTATATGGCTATCCGGAGAAAGGATGAGCCAAAAAACAGCAAGTACAAAGTTCCTGAGGCAGAAGCATGTTTGGTGTGTTCACAGAACATCAAGGAAGCTGGACTGGCCGGAGCTGAAAGAGGAGGGAAGAGTATCAGGAGATGAGGCCAGAGAGGGGTCAGATCGCCTATGGCTGTACAGGCCATTTGCTAAACAAACCTTTGGCTTTTAATGTAAGTGAAATGGGAAGCTGAAGGGGTTTTATGTGGGAGAGTGACATGATTTAGCTTAGGTTTTAAAAGGATTTCTCTTGTTGCTATGTTAAGAACAGACTATTGAGAGAAAAGAGTAGGAAATGGGAAAGCAGGTATAATGCCATTACAACAATCCCAGTTAAATTTGTGGCTGGGAAATGATGGCTGGGGCCAGGGTGTGGCAGTAGAGATGGAGAGATGGGGTCACTGCCAGAGAAGCAGATGGTATTGGGTTGGCTGGGGTTTTTTGTGTGTCGGGGGGTGGAAATTCTCTTTTGAATATGTTAAGTTTGAAATGCCTTTTCAAACTTAAGACATTTAAGTGGAACTTTGAATAAACAATTGAAAATATGAATCTAGTCTAGTTTAGGGAGAGACTCAGGCTTAAGTTTGAAAGCCAGGAGACTGGATGGCATCATATTTTATATGTTATAAATTATAACATATTACACATCAGGGAGTGTAAATGCACTAGGAGTGTAAAGTTTACAAGGGAGTGTAAACTTTGCAGTTTAGTGTACTCCCTGATGTGTAAATTTATAAAAAAAATAACATATTTATATGTTCTATTTATAATTTATAATTTTTTTTTTTGCGGTACCAGGGATTGAACCCAGGGGCGTTCTACCTCCGCGCTACACCCCCAGCCCTATTTTTTTATACTTTATTTTGAAACCGGGTCTCACGAAGTTGTGGAGGGCCTCACTAGGTAGAGAGAGAGAGAGAGAGACAGGGAGGGAGGGAGGGAGGGAGGGAGAGAGAGAGAGCGAGAGCGAGCTGAGGCTGGCCGTGAACCCGGATCCTCCGGTCTCCGCCTCCCAAAGTACTGGAATTACAAGTGTGCACCACCACGCCCGGCCTATAATTTATAAATTTTTATAAATATATCATATTTATTTCCTCAGATAGCAAGAGGTAAACAGGAGAGAGAAGAGATCAAATGCAAGGATCAAGCCCTGGAAGCCCTTCGACATTAGATAAGAAAGAGGGAGAACAGCAAAGAGACTTTAAAAAGAAGAGCCAGAATTAGAAGGAAAGTCAAAAAAGTAGGCTGTCCCAGGAGCGAGGTGAAGGAAGTGATCTAAGAAGTAGTAATGAGCCATGTCAAAGGTGTTAATGTAGCCCAGGCATGGTGGTGCACAGCTGTAATCCCAGTACCTAGGAGGCTGAGACAGTAGGTTTGCAGGTTCAAGGATGGCCTTAACAATTTATTGAAGCCCTCAGCAACATCGCAAGACACTGTTTCAAAATAAAAAATAAAACAGGTCTGGGGATGTAGCTCAGAAGTAGACTGACTGCCCCTGGGTTCAATCCCCAGTACCATAAAAAAAAAAAAGTGTTAATGTGTCAAGATGAGGATTGGAAATTGACCATTTGAGATAGTGGAGGTCACTGATGACTTTAGCAAGGGTGGCTTTGATGGCATGGTGGAGAAAAGTCCAATGAGAAGAGCAAAATCAGTGATGACAAATGAAAACTCAAGGAATTTTGCTGTAAAAGAGAGCAATGAGAGGGATGTAAGGTCAAAAGAGAACTCTTCTGGGATGAGGAATGTAATGAAATATAATCGCGTTTGCTAAAGGGAATAAGCACTAGAGAGGACTATCAATGATGCAGTCCAGAGAAGACGAGGCTCGCTCTCTTGTGAAAATCAGAGCACTTCACTCTCTTAATTAAAAAATGGGAGCTGTCTTTGTGAAAGAGTACTTCATTCATTCATTTAATTTTTAAAAATCCACGGCCTTAGCAGGGCATGGTAGCACACACCTGGAATCCCAGTACTTGGGAGGTTGAGACAGGAAGACTGCAGGTTAGAGGCCAGTCTCAGCAACTTAGCAAGAACCCATTTGAAAATTAAAAAGGGCTGGAGGTATAACTTGGAGGAAGAATGTTCTTGGGTTCATTCCCCAGTACCAAAAATATTTATTTATTTATTGACTAATTGATTAATTAATTTATATTTTTATTTTTTTGCGGTACCAGGGAATTGGACCCAGGGACATTCTACCTCCGAGCTACACCCCCGGCCCTATTTTTTATACTTTATTTTGAAACCGGTCTCACAAAGTTGTGGCGGGCCTCACTAAGTAGCTGAGGCTGGCCGCGAACCCAGATCCTCAGGTCTCCGCCTCCCAAGTACTGGGATTACAAGCGTGCACCACCACACCCGGCTTGATTATTAATTTAAAATCCAGGGCTTTACAAAAGACACATGGATGCAAAGATGACTTAATACTCCCCTTACTATGGAAAAGCAGAGAAGGTCCTGGACCATGACGTCCAAGGATGGACTTGCTTGAAGGGGAAACTAAAATTGATTAAGGGGCTATTCTAAAGTACCTTCATATTTGTTTTTTTTTTTTTGTTTAATTTCCTATAAATATTCCTAGGAAGCATATATTATCCCTATTATATAAATCAACTTGAGACTCAGAAAATCAAATTTGCCAAAGTCATAAAATAAGAAAGAGGTCAGAGACTGGGAGTGGTGGCACACACCTGTAATCCCAGCTACTCAAGGGCTACTCCCAGCTACTCTGGGCAACTTAGTGAGACCCTGTATCAAAATAAAAAGGGCTGAAGATGTAGCTCAGTGGTAGAGCAGTTGCCTAGCATGGGGTACAATCCCCACCACTGCAAAAAAAAAAAAAAGTAGGAAAGAGAATGAACTGACATCTGAATTTTTATCTGCCTGCTTTCAAATCAATATATATTATCACACTGCCTCCCTTTGCTAGAAAGTTCTGGCAAAATGAGTACACCAACAGCAGGGTAAGCAACCTGAGATGTATACATGTTAAGAATGCTTCCTCTTTACTAGATTTAACATAATTAACTCCACTCAGCTCTAAGGAACCTCAGCCTCAACACATTACATGCCAGTGCCGTCTCTATCACCATTTCACAACCAGCATACCTTCATCATATTTTCATTTCCCAAGATCAAAGCCATTTCTCTGACCTGTTCTGCCTACCAGAAACTATTATAAAACTGCCATAATTAAAAAATTGTATACTATGTTTGTGCCATTCAAAAATATCTAGGAAAGCCAGGCATGGTGGCACATGCTTGTAATCCCAGTACTTGTGAGGCTGAGACAGAAGGATCACAGGTTCATGGCCAGCCTTAGCAACTTAGTGAGGCCCTCGGCAACTTAGTGAGACTCTGCTTCAAAATAAAAAATAAAATAGGGCTGGGGGTGTAGCTCAGAGGTAGAATGCCTCTGGGTTCAATCTCCAGCGCGCACACACACACACACACAAAAAAAACACCACACACTAAGAGATTTGGGGGAGGAATTCAAAGCATTCAAATATCAAGATACAGTCTAGGGTAGACACTAGTGGAAATGAGGAGGGAGGACAGGGAGGGAGGCAGGGAGGAGAAAGGGGAGATCTGATGATGGAAACTAGTCAAATAATCCTTTGTTCATACATGAATTTATCTATATCAGTGTAAATAGTATCTATGGCCAAGGGGGGAGCAGAGAGGGGCCCAGAGAAAAAATACAATGTATGCTATGTATATGTATGTTTCTGTCACTCTGAACCTCGCTATGATGTATAATTGCAATGCACCAATAAAAAAAATCCCAAAAAGATACATTCTAAATCTACCTTTATTATTTGAGAAAAAAAAATGAAAGCTATCCAAAGTAATTCAGTTCAAAGATTTCCATAAGATGGCATGCTATACATTGGAATATCCCTTTCCCACATATGCCAGGTAGAAAGTCCTTGTTTGTAGGTTTTCTGTGTCTACACATGTATATATGTATAAAGAAAGAAAGACGAGAACTGCCTTTGTGAATATAAACTAGATGTCTCACTCAGCAAAACCAAAATGGATCTGTGTGCTGTCATTTACAGGAAGTGGTTAGTGGCTGGCAGGAGGGAGTGACTAGTTTTCTTTTTAGAGATCATTTATTATATAAAGAACAGTCCATTTAAAGTCACATTTAGCAGCCCCCCCCCCCGCAACCACCCCCAGGATATCCCTTGCTAACAGCAACTGGGCAGGGCCCAAGTGATCAAAGAAGCCTTGTAGAAACAAGACTCAGAACTTCATTAAGATTTTTAGACCTCTCTTTGAGATTTCTTCACTCGAGGAATTTAGTATGGTCTCCCACAACCGTTACCCACAAGTTGTCTCAATACAAGACACACCCCAGAATCTCTTTAATGTTTTTGACTGAGATCAAAGCAAGACAGTGAAGGTATGCTGTTTGTTTTATTTAAATTGCCATGCAGTTTTACTTGGTCTCAAAATACTGTTACCCACAAGCATCAGAATTTCAGCAGACATAGACTAAAAGGTTGAGACCTATCATAATTAAAAGACCAAAATCCAGGGAAAAAATGCTTACAAAGAGAGATGGCTTTAAATATATATACAATAAATATACCTGAAATTATAAATTTGGTAGAGGACTGATGGCATATGACTGATGGGATTGGAAGTCTTGGGTTCCTGGGACTAGCAAGGTCCAGGCATTAAGGCTTGGCCCTAAACTCGTGTGTCATCTGTCTCCTGCCACAAGAACATGAGGCATTTACCTGCAAATAGGCAGAGGATATGGGCTTCCCAGAAGTCAATTAGGACTTGACTCTGCCTCACTAAGGTTTGGAAATAATAAACATGCAAAGGCCCAGAACATCTATAAAGGATATTCTACATACCCACGTGTCACTGGATACAACAAAGTAAAATCTCCCCATTTCTTGCTCAGTAAACCTAGGTGTCAGCATTACAGTAGCATGGTAATTACAAGCCCAGTACTCACAAGTTCAAATCCAGACATAAGCCAGGCGTGGTGGTGTACGCCTGTAATCCCAGTACTTGGGAGGCTGAGACAGGAGGATCGCAGGTTCGAGGACAGCCTCAGCAAATAGTGAGACTCTCATCAACCTAGTGAGACCCTGTTTCAAAAATAAAAATAAAATAGGGCTGGGGGTGTAGCTCGGAGGTAGAATGCCCAATCCCCAGTTACACACACACACACACACACACACACACACACACACACACACACACAAATCCAGACATACATATATAACATTTAGCATCTTTGGCCAAGTTATGCAACTTAAGGGAATTCCATTTCTTCATCTATAAAATGCTGATAACGGCACATGTTTCTTAAGAGTTGTATGAAGGATTGAGTTAATGCACTTAAGGCACTCAATATATGCTCAATAATCACTGGCTATTATTGTCATTATTTGGAAGAGCAGTAGGCAAAGCTCACCTGACCACAAAGACCTCTGAACATTGCTCAGACTGTACAAAGTCTTGGCAAACTGGTCATTTACTTTATTATCTCCTAAATAACCTAACATAATTTACCTAATCCCCGTCTCCCACCTGCCAGCCCTGCCTTCATTCACCATGAGATTAATCTCCCTGCAGCATGTATAATGAATGGTACATCTTTGTGTGTGGGGGGGGGGGGTGCTGGGGATTGAACCCAAGGGTGTTCTACCTCTGAGCTTCACCCCCAGCCCTTTTTTTTATTTTTTGTTTTGAAACAGGGTCTCACTAGGTTGCTGAGAGTCTTTCTATGTTGCCAAGGCTGGTCTCAAGCCTGTGATCCTCCTGTCTCAGCCTGCCACATACTGAGATTATAGGCATGTGCCACTGTACCCAGCTGAACAGCACACCTTAAATGCTCTATATGTTTATTTATAATTTATTTAAAAACTTTCAGCTTCTCCCTGCTAGCAAATTAAGTCCAAAACTCCCTGGCTTCACACTATTTCCTTCACTTACCCTGTAATGTTTTTCCTCCTGATCTCTGAATACCAAAATTCCATTCCTCTAAACCATCTTAAAGCCAATACTTGAGCCGGGCGTGGTGGTGCACGCTTGTAATCCCAGTACTTGGGAGGTTGAGACAGGAGGATCACAGGTTTGCGGCCAGCCTCAGCTACTTAGTGAGAACCTCTGCAACTTAGTGAGACCCTGTTTCAAAATAAAGAATAAAAAATAGGGCTGGGGGTGTAGCTCAGAGGTAGAACGCCCCTGGGTTCAATCCCTAGTAACACACACACACACACACACACACACAGAGCCAATACTTCCAAAGAATTTTCGCTGGTCCCATCTTTCCAAAGAATTAAAGTCAGAATACTATAGTGATACATGCATACCCAAGATTATAGCACACAATTCACAAGAGCCAAATTATGGAACCAACCCAGGTATCTGTCAACATATGAATAAAGAAAATGTATATACACAAGATAAAATTTTACTCAGCCACAAAGAACAAAATTATGTCATTTGCAAGAAACAGAGAATTTTATGTTAAGTGAGATCTGTCAGTCCAAGAAAGTCAAGCGTCATGTTTTCTCTCATATGTGGAAGCTGAGAGAAAATATAAAACAAAAGGGACTTCTGTTAAATGAGGAGAGAGTCCAACAGAAAAGTGGAAGGAGAATGGGTGAGGGAGGTGAGAAGGGGAAAATCGAGGCTTGAGAAAGGGAACATTTAAATAATGTTATGTCCATATAAGAAGGTGTCACTACTAATCTCACTAACATGTACAGGGAGGGAGGAAGGGGGAGCGGGATGAGACACAGAGGGAAATACACCAAGTGATGTGTGCATGAACACATGTACCACTTTGCTCTCACTGTGTTGTATAATTACAACGCACCAATAAAAGTATACAAAATTAAAAAGCCACTAAAAAATTTTTTTTCTTGGTCCCTTCCTCTATCCCAGTTAGAAATGAACTTCACTCCCCCTTGAGTCTCTATTATAATTTATCTGTTTCCCTCTCATGTTTTACATTTTATACTTGATAATACAGTTGAGTATTTTTTTTTTTTGGTACCAGGGGTTGAACCCAGGAGCATTCTACCTCCACCCCCACCCCATTTTACTTTTTATTTTGAAACAGTTTCATTAGGTTGCTGAGACTGTCCTCAAACCTTAGATCCTCCTGTCTCAGCCTCCCAAGTACTGGGATTACAGACATGTGCTACACGCCTGACTTGGGTACATATTTTTAATCCTTCACTAGACTAAGTTTTTGAAACAAAAGGAATGTCTGCTCTGCTTTACAAAATCATAATCGCTAAATAACTATTTGTGGAATGAGTGAATGATTAATGAACTAGAGGGTCTAAAGAGCACTGTATGCCTAAGAAATATGGGGTGGAGGGAGCACACTAGAAAAAGCAAAACTGAATCCAACAAGCCATCAACATTCCCAGAATCAAGCCAGGTGTGGTGGTGCACGCTTGCAATCCCAGTACTTGGGAAGCTGAGACAGGAGGATGCAAGTTCAGGACCAGCCTCAGCAACTTAGTGAGGCCCTCCACAACTTAGTGAGATCCTGTTTCAATGAATGAATGAATGAATGAATGAATGAATAAAAAACAGGGTTGGGGGTGTAGCTTGAAGGTAGAATGCCTCTGGGTTCATTCCCCAGTACTGCAAAAAAAAAAATTTTTTTCCCAGAATCCCTGAATATAAACATTCCTCTGGGAATGCATTTACTTTGCCCATAAAAACATACAGCAGACAATGAGTGTTGGAAAAACCATTCACTTATGGCAGGAATAACTCAAAATATTCCTCTAGCTAGGCCCATAGATAACATACATGAGCCAAAAAAAAAAAGCAAAACCACCTTTTCAGTGAACTTCCAAATCTACCTGGGAGTTTAAGGGAAAAAGTGATTCCTAGAATACAAGTATAAATTTTGCTTTTTCTTGGAGCTGGGAAGAAGATGGTGTGTGTGTGTGTGTGTGTGTGTGTGTGTGTGTGTGTGTGTGTGTGTACGTACATACGTACGTACACGTTACTGGGGATTGAACCCAGGGGCACTCTACCACTGAGCTAAATCCTCAGATGGTGTGTGTGTTACTGGAGATTGAACGAAGGGGTGCTCTACCACTGAGCTAAATCCTCTGCCCTTTTTATTTTTTATTTTGAGACAGGGTCTCACAAAGTTGCCAGGCTGGCCTCAAACTTGTGATCCTTCTGTCTCAGCCTTCCAAATAGCTAGGATTACAGGCGTACACCACTGTCCGGCTAGAAGCCAATATATTAATTTAGAAATTTTACTTCTGGAAATCTCTCCAGATATGTATTCTAGAGCCCAACATCCAAACTCTAGGGCCTTTCTTGCCCAGATCAGCAACTGAAGCTCTTTTACTTGAAAAAGAAAAAGGAAAGGAAAGCTAAAGTGTAGGGTAGGAAACAAAGTGGGAGATGCTCTGGGAGCAGAGCTGAGTTTACAAAACTCAACTCTTCAACCCACGTGGCTGTCTGCCCAAGACTCTAGGCTTAACATAATCTGTTAGCCAAACCTAGATTCAAATTCTGACATCGCCATCTCTAGCTATGTGTGTCTGAACCAATTACTTAATCTTTTTTTTTTTTTTGTGGTACTGGGGATTGAATCCAGGGACATTCTGCCTCTGAGCTAAACCTCCAGCCCTATTTATACCTTCTTATTTTGAAACAGGGTCTCACTAAGTTGATGAGAGCCTTGCTTAGTTGCTGAGGCTAGCCTCAAACCTGCAATCTTCCTATCTCAACCTCCCAACTGATTAATCTCTTTAATCAGTTTCCTCATCCATGGAGACAATAAAATTGCCTCATTACAGTGTCACAGTGAGGATTACGTACAAAACTGTGTGGAGTATTTGGCACACAATAAGCATTAACTATTGAAAAAGCATCAAGTATTAACTCGCTAATGTTAACTATTGTAATTATCATGACTGCACAGGAGCATTTACCCCCTAGAGCAGAGCATCAAGTCATCTTAAGCAGTCAATTGTAGGAGGAAAGTCAAGGTAAGGTGGAAAATATTTAACAGCTCTATGCCGCCAAGTCAGTGAATAAGTGAAAGTGTGCTTCAGGGGCATTGCTTCAGAAAGGAAAAGGACAAGAATATCTAGTCAACCTCAACAACCATATTGAAATAAACCCTCTCTCTGAAATTCTGACCATTTCCCCCAACAAAATAGTAAGATCTAGATATTAAATTTTTTCCAGGAAACTCTGGTAGTCAACATCTTAAATACATGGAGAGCCTCAGCAACTTAAATGCATGTTGCAAAGTAGAGACAAGGAATAGAAACCCTATCTATGGGGACTGCTCCTGAATAGTGCCAAGGATTGTTATTTTGTCCAGAAATATTTCTCATTACCAGTGAATGCACAGTAAGGGGCAGTTAACATCTTATTCCTGTCCAGACTGAATGATTTTTTAAATGCTTTTCCAAATAAAAACAAAAAAAAAATGTTCTTAGTTGGAAATGTCCTTAGTGTGGTCTGTTAAGCAACAGGTGATCAACTTAAGTTTTACTGAGACACCTTCAACACAAGAAGGCAGAATGGGCATGAGGTTCTTATATAGCCATGCAGCTTACAAAGGGGTCCAGAGCTCAACAACGAGGTCACCTGGCAGGTTTGTGCTTGCCAACAGGTAGCCACACTCAAGACTCAGAATAGCCTAAAGCCAGGCATGGTGGTGCACACACGTAATCCCAGTACTTGGGAGGCTGAGATAGGAGGATCACCGGTTTGAGGACAGCCTCAGCAATATAGCGAGACTTTCAGCAACTTAGACCCTGTCTCAAAATAAAAAGGGCTGGGGGTGAAGCTCAGAGGTAGAATGTCCCTGGGTTCAATCCCTGGTACCACAAAAAAATAAAATAAAAATAAAAATAAAAAACAAACAAAGAGCCCAGGCCATCATGAAAGAGACAGACTTACAGTATTTATCCATGGAAACCAGGCTTTGCACACAAACAAACAGCCAATTTTAGATCTCTGTAAGGCAGTTTTTCAGACCTTGGCAGTAACCATAAATGAAAAGGAGAAAGAATTTGCCCTTGAAGACAAAGGCAGACCTGTCAGCTTCTTTCCACCTGCAGCCTAGTCAAGACTCTAATCCACAACAGAATTATTTAAGTCTTTCTCAGGAGAGCCTACAACCAGGCTCTGCTTCCTGTCTAATGAAACTTTTTGCTCTCATGACCCCTCACCAAGAGTACAAGGACCAAAGCCACATGAAACACGCTTAACGGAAACTGTCCTAGCAGTGCTGCTTCAGAGTTATGAGACCCTAGGAAAATCCACTTACATTTACTAACATGTACAATGTATATAAAAACCACCTGTTTCTCAGAGTGGTTATCAAGATTAAATAAGGAATCCCTGTATTTGTAAAATACGTAGGCACACATTGGATGCTTAATAATTTTATTTCCCCATTTCCTTTCACATTTAATTAATCAACTTAAAATTTTTTGGTACTGGGGATTGAATCCAGGTGCCTTGTTTTGAAACAGGGTCTCACTAAATTGCTAAGGCTGGCCTCAAACCTGCCATCCTCCTGTCTCAACCTCCCAAATACTGGGATTATAGGCATGCACCACCATGCCTGGCTGCTTCTCAAATCTTACTCATAAAGCCAATTCTATCTTGGCCTTGGTTTCATTCGTCACCTAGCATCTCTAATAATCTGTTCTTCAACTTTTAATACAAGTTCATATCTTTTGTTTCTGCTCTAATATTTAAAAAAAAACAGCACTCAATGTACAGTGATGCCACAACAAACACAAGGAATTGGATTGGTCTACTACAGGATTAATGACTGTCTCTCTTATTTAGAGCCCAAACCCCCAGTGACCCCTACAGGACAAAGATACAGAAAACTGAGTTTTACAACCAAGACAAAGAGATCCTGTGTTACTTTTACTTTAGTGAAATGCTCATGCATGGAGCCTTCATACAAGCTCAAGCTTGTCTCGAAACCTATATACACCCATAACGTAGAAGGCAACAATGCTGGGCCCGGTCAGCTCATTCCTTTCACGGGAAACAGTATCACATAAATGTGGCTGGTTTAACTGCTGCCCCAACTGGACCCCCAGTATTTATAGCTTTGTGATGAGTGCTTAGAGAGAAAAGAGCACTCAGAGAAGGAGCAGTCACGGGCGCACACCCTACCCCCAGCACCCTGCAGTTTTCCATTCCCTGGGCTGACTCGCTCCAGCAGTCAGGCCACTGCATGTGCCCAGTGAGTAATGCCTCCCCAGTGCATCCTCCCAGCGGCCTCTGACTTAACAAGACATAAAAGGAAATCTGGGTAACATTTTTAAAAACACATGGCCCATCCTGAAAACAGATAGTTCCTCTCAGCCCCCTGCAGGGACTAGGATTTGTAGGGAATTCCCTCTGATGGCAGCCAGGTGGCAATGTGGAAACAGGCAAAGGCAGACCACAGCTTCTACTCTGGATAAACCAAAAGGGATGGGCACAAGGTAGAGTCCCACACCGGCAGAGGTCGGTTCCGGTTCATCCCACCATTCAGAGTTTAGCAACAGCTCTGCTCAGTGGAGACTGCAAACCAGCCCCACCATCAGACCTTCTGCCTTCACATCTTGACACCACGGGGCAAAGCCCTGACAGAAAGGCGGATCTCAGAGGAAGGGGGCAGCCTCTTCTTTACCTGCCCATCCACGCTCAACGGCCCAAAGGAAAAGGATGACATCGGCTTTATTGATCAGTGACTGGCACACTCGATGCTCAACAACTCCTAGACAGACAATAGTTATAGCTCAGCCTTCTCCACAGATGTTCCTGGAGTATGGACTCCCTGAAACAATCTATGAATCTAGCTCAAACATCCTGGAATAGCTGCCAAGAGCTAGGTAAGGAAGAGGAAACAGAAGACAAACTTTGACACAGTCAATTTACTTCAAAGAATCTTTGAGCAATACTCTGACAAACTGTCAAACAGCAAAATTTTTATTAACTAGGACCTAAATAGAGCTATTGTTAGGGATAAAAAAGAATCACCCCAAAAACATCTTATCATTGATTTTATTTATTTTCCTTGAAATCAGGACCCTTACGGTATACAGTACAGTTGCCTACAATTTTTCTTACCCATAATCAATCCTTGGGTCTCTGATCCTTCTATCTCTTACAAGAAAAGTATTACCCAGCTCGGTTTTTGACAAAATTCAGAGTATTTAAACTCCTGAATTATTAGGAAGGAAGGGAAGAAATAAAGGAGAGCGAGAAAGAGAAAAAACAAAAGAAAGAAAAGTAAAATGACCTATGGTATATCTAATTACTAAAGACAAAAAGGTAGTTACAGGTCGGGCGTGGTGGCGCACGCTTGTAATCCCAATACTTTGGGAGGCAGAGACTGGAGGATCCGGGTTCGCGGCCAGCCTCAGCTCGCTCGCTCTCTCTCTCTCTCTCTCTCTCTC
>PVJS01055125.1:0-12743 GCA_004027185.1 Glis glis | reverse complement strand
CGGTACCGGGGATTGAACCCAGGGGCGTTCTACCTCTGCGCTACACCCCCGGCCCTATTTTTTATACTTTATTTTGAAACCGGGTCTCACGAAGTTGCGGAGGGCCTCACTAAGGAGAGAGAGAGAGAGAGAGACAGAGAGAGGGAGAGAGAGAGAGAGACAGGGAGAGAGAGAGAGAGAGCTGAGGCTGGCCGTGAACCCTGATCCTCTGGTCTCCGCCTCCCAAAGTACTAGGATTACAAGCATGCGCCACCACACCCGGCATTTTTCAGCTATTATAAAGGAGATGATTTTCCTAATTTCTTTTTCAGATAATTCACATATAAAAGAATCACTGATTTTTACATGTTGATTTTATATTTTGCAACTTTACTCAATTCACTTATTAGTTCTAACAGTTTTTTGGCAAAGTTTTTAGGGTTTTCTATATATATATTATCAGCAAACAGTAACAATTTCACTTCTTCCTTTACTACTCAGTATTTTCTTTTCTTCTTTTGGTGATACTTGGGATTAAACTCAGGGGCATTCTAACTCTGAGCTATACCCCCAGCCCTATCTTATTTTTTATTTTGAAACAGGATCTCTTGCTAAATTGTGGAGGGCCTCACTTAATTGCTAAGGCTGGCCTCAAACCTTTAATCCTCCTATCTCAACCTCGCAAGAACTGGATTATATAGTGTGTTACACCATGCCCGGCTTTTTGTTTCTTTTTCTTGCTTAATTTCTCTGGCCAGGACTTCCAGTACTATGCTGAATAGATGTGGTCAGTGTGGGCATCCTTGTCTTGTTCCCTAGATCTTGTTTTGATAAAACAATACACATGTATGTTTTTTCTTCTGGTTTCTGCAAGTGATTAAAATCCTACTCAAACTAGCTTAGGGGAAAACAAATCCGTTTATTGACACAAATCTGGAAACCTTACTTACGCCCACATACCCACAAATAATTTGTTAAATTCAGTGAAACTCTTAACCATTGGAAAGCTAAAAAATATTAGGGTCTCCCTCAGAAGTAAACATGAAAATGAGAAGATCATTCTTCTCAAGAGTGCTAGAACTTTTTGAGCTCCATCAAAAAACCTGTGTGCCTATACATCTGGAGAGAGATGTGCCATGCATAAGTTATAGAAGAAAATGAAAACAAGCTATAGTTTTCAAACATGAGTCCTCAATTCTAAAGGAACAAAGATGGATTCACTGAAATACAGGCATTTGAGTTGCTTCTCAGATGTGTAACTCTATGTAGCTTACTGTAAGGTAAGTAATACTAAGAATTCATTTAATGATGATACAGAGTCTCAACAGAACTACAGGAAATTACAGGTAGTCATAAGTAAATCTTTTAATATTATCAGGCTGACAAGTGTTTGAGTCTTCAAAATATAAAACTATCCCTAATCAGGCCAAACCCAATTCACATATAATGCTTTATTTTAAAAATCCCTATGTCAAATTTGATAGTTATATGATATTAATTTTATAACTATTATGTTTTCAAAGTACATAAAAGACTCATGTATGTTTTATATATCCCAAACAAATATTTCATTCCTTTACTCATTAACAACCATTAGCACCCATGATAACAGAATGAACCAAGAAGAGTTGCTGGTATTTGTTCTGACCCACAAAGAATGGCAATTTCATATGGTTCAATAAAAAATCAGGCATATTCCTAGTTGCTAGCATACAACAGTGAAAAAACAAGCTTCCTGCTGCAGTTACACTTGTGTGTGTATTTCTGGAGGTGGGGGGACATAATGAACAACCAAATGACATATCAGATGGTGTTACATACTTCAGAGAATAGCACAAAAGTTACGGGGGATAGAGTACAGGGGAAAGGTTCTTGCTATTTTGAGTGGTCAGGGAAGGCCTCAGTGTTAGACAACATTTAAGCAAAATACTAAAAGAAAGAGGGAATAAGTCTCTTCGATTCTCCTACAATGGTAAAATCTGGTCATCAAGGAGTATTATAACAATTATAGCCCTAATTAAACTTCAATCAGCATATGCTGATTAAACCTAACCAGCATATGCCATCAAAATCATCATTGCTGCTTACTGTTCTCATTCTACACGCAACATGAGTTTCGTGTAAATACTTTGCTAGAGTTTAGATCTGAAATGGCCCTCAAAGGCCCATGTGTTAAGAGCATGATCCCAGCCTGTGGCACTACGGTGAGGTAGTAGACCCTTTACAAGGTGAGTCCTAGTAGGAGGAAATTAGGTCACTGGGGAAGTTCCCTTGAAGAGGATATCAGGACCCCTGCTCCTTCCTTCCTCTTTGCTTCTTTGCCACCATGAAGTGAGTAGCTTCCTCTGCCTTGTGCTCCTGACATGATGTACTGCTCATCACAGCCCCAACACAGTACAACTGACCATAGACAAAACCTTCAAAACTATGAGCCCAAATAAACCTTTCCTCTTCATAAATTGATTATCTCAGTTATTTTGTCAGTGATGGAAAAATGACCAAGATACATCCATGTTTTCAATCCAATAAATACCTACGTATAACAGTATCATAAAGATAAGCAATTTATTCTTACATCTTTTGAAGAACCTGGGCCATCACAACCCCATTCGTTAAATCTTCCACGGTCTGGCATGGTGTATCCACATTAAATGTCTGGATCTGAAGGAAAAAAAAAGGATTGTAAGGTTAACTATATAAAAATGTCTTAGGCTTTTTTGGGGTGATTATCTCATCTTGGGGTTGGAATACATTTTTAAAAAGAAAACAGTTAACTTCTTCCCTTATGGGAAATTTCCTGTGGATTATTATTGTAGGTTTTGGTAAAAGAAATTGTGACAGAAATTGGATGACTTCTCGGCATTCCTTCTATTCATCTATGATCAGTCTAAGAAAATCAGCCACTCTGCCCCCCTCCCCCGAGTGACTGACTCAGGGATAAGTAGAGCAAGGACATGGAGATGCTTCTGTGAGAGAAAAATAATTCTCCTTGATGTGGATAAGTCTGTGTTGCCTCAATTACTGCTAGCAGTCATTGTATGACTACTGAGGCAACAGTCTTACCAGGAGGCCAATGTCATAAAAGACAGTAAAGAGAGATAGAAAGAACCAGGTCCTTAAAGTAAAATGTGAAGCACTAAATTAAAAAAACCTTGAAGCTTCCCATTGTGTGAGTTAAATTTCTTTACTGTTAAGTCTAGCCAGGTTGGGATTTCTGTTACTCTGAGACAAAATGTATTAATGTAGACATAGACATCATATTTACCATGGTTAGGTTGAATATTCAATTCATTTTGATTTCAAATATATTCTGTATAAGAACTAACTATGTATGGGTCAAAAGGATGTGTCTGAGAAATTTAAGAGAATGTAGCTGAGCCAACAATAATTATATCCAGTAGTCCAATCTGGATTTGGAAGGAAATAAATCACTGGGAATAGACAAGACACAGGCTGTCCTTTCACAGACCTTATAATTTAGTGAAACAGTATTACAGAAAGTGTAAATAGCAAGCAAAGACTAGAAATGAGAGTGTGGTACAGTCTAGGAATGAAAAATAGCCTAGTAGGGATTGGGTGGGCAAGGGGTAAAAATTATAGGAAGAGATGGAACAGAGAGAAAACTAAAATGGTGAAAGACAGGACTAAAGAAAAACGCTTTATCATGCAAAGCTCTATCCTAAGAGCAATGCAAAGAATTTTAGGCAGAAAGGTGAGGCCATGAGATTTGAACTTTATAAAAATCATACTGGCTACAGTATGAAGAAAGAATTGGAGGGACGGAATCAGGGAAACCTATTTTAATAGGTTTAGATATTAACACAGATGAGGATAAACTACAAAATGAGGATGCAAGTAACACTCAAGAGACCATCTATCTTTTTATATTTATTGGGCTAGAAAAAAAGAAAGGTGCTGGGTCAAAGAGCATCAACATTTTAAGGTTCCAGGTGTTTTTTGTATTTTTGAGATGGGTTCTAGCTATGCTGCCCAGAATGGGCTTGAACTCAACAATCACCCTACCTCAGCCTTCTAAGCAACTGAAACCAGCACATTTTAAGATTTTTGATAAATACTGCCAAACTGTCCTAAATGAATGCTGTAGCAATTTACTCTCTTACTAACAGTGGGTGAGTTCCACTTCTCTGTACCATACCATCTATAAAAGTTTTTTGGGCTGGGCGTGGTGGCACACGCTTGTAATCCCAGTACTTTAGGAGACCAAGACCGGAGGATCCGGGTTCACGGCCAGCCTCAGCGCTCTCGCACTCGTGCTCACACTCTCTCTCTCTCTCTTTCTCTCTCTCTCTCCTCTCCCTGTTTCTCTCTCTTTCTACTTAGTGAGGCCTCCGCAACTTCGTGAGACCCGGTTTCAAAATAAAGTATAAAAAATAGGGCCGGGGGTGTAGCGCGGAGGTAGAACGCCCCTGGGTTCAATCCCCGGTACCGCAAAAAGAAAAAAGTTTTTTGAAAAAAGGAACTATTAACAATATAGACATATCTTCTTTATATTTTACATAGGTGAATCTTATGGGTATAATCATGGTTATGGCAGCAGAGGCCAAAGCAACTATCTTAAGTATACTCAGAGAAGGCGGGGTTTTTTTGCGGTGCTGGGGATTGAACCCAGGGGCATTCTACCTCCGAGCTACACCCCCAGCCCTATTTTATATTCTTTACTTTGAAACAGGGTTTTACTAAGTTGCAGAGGGCGTCACTAAGTATCTGAGACTGGCCACGAACCTGCAATCCTGTCTCAGCCTCCCAAGTACTGGGATTACAAGCATGCGCCACCACGCCTAGCTTTTGGCAGTTTTTATTTAGGTAAATATTTGAGAGAGGTGATAGGAAGGTCCCAAACTAATATATGTACAGGTTCAATAAAATATTAGTAAATAAGTCAGGTTACTGGGGAGGCTGAGGCAGGAAGACCAGGAGTTTGAGGCCAGCCTGCGGAACACAGCAAGACCCATCTTGATTAAAAGAAAAAAAAAGCGTCGGGCATGGTGGCGCACACTTGTAATCCCAGTACTTTTGGAGGCGGAGACCGGAGGATCCAGGTTCGCGGCCAGCCTCAGCTCTGTGTGTGTGTGTGTGTGTGTGTGTGTCTCTCTCTCTCTCTCTCTCTCTATCCTTAGTGAGGCCCTCCGCAACTTCGTGAGACCCAGTTTCAAAATAAAGTATAAAAAATAGGGCCGGGGGCATAGCGCAGAGGTAGAACGCCCCTGCGTTCAATCCCCGGTACCGCAAAAAAGAAAAAAAAGCAAGTGAATAAATGGAACAAATAAACATCTTCCACAGAAACTATTTTGAACTTACTCCATACTACCTGCAGTTTATTCCTCACTGGTAATGTGCAAATGACTTAAAAACAAGTGTCTGCTTTCATTTTAGTTGCTGCATTTAAGGGCCCATTTCTAAAATATCTTTTTTTTTGGTAGGTTTGTTTAGAAGGAAAAAGAGAAAAAGCAGTGCGGGCCACATCTCATTTATCTTTTTATTACTAACCTTAGCACAATGCCCCAAACAGAAAAAGCCTGTGGTGAATATTGCTTCAAATGTAGTGAAATAATTCTAATCCCACTTTTACATTTTTGTGTGTGGTATTGGGGATTGAACCCAGGGGTCTTATGCCCAAAGCCTTTTTGGGTTTTTGTTCTGTTTTTTTAGTTTTTATTTTGAAAAAGGGTCTCACTAAGTTACTGAGGCTGGCCTTGAACCTGTGATCCTCCTGTCTCAGCCTCCCAAGCACAGGTATCACACACATGGACCACTGTGCCCAGCTCCCCAGCTTTACTTCTAATTTGCTGTAGAACCCTGGATATTTCACCTTATCTTTCTTTTTTGCAGGTGGGGGGTTATTAAGGATTGAACCCAGAGGCATTCTACCTCCAAACTATGCACTCACATCTTTTTTTTTATTGAACAGGGTCTGGCTAGGTTGCTGAGAGTTTCACTAAGTTGCTGAGGCTGGTCTCAAACCTGTGATCCTTCTGTCTCAACCTCCCAAGTACTAAGATTACAGACAATCACCACCAAGCCAGCTAATCTCAACTCTTTTTTTGTTTTTGTGGTACCGGGGATTGAACCCAGGGGCGTTCTACCTCCGTGCTACACCCCCAGCCCTATTTTTTTTATACTTTATTTTGAAACCGGGTCTAAGGCTCTGTGTTTGGGTGAAACCAGGAATCTACAAGCTTGTCGAACAATCTTACATAGCTGGGCACTGGTTTGGCATTTGGAATCTTCTTGTCTGAAGCACTATACCAAGCCAGATGTGGTGGCACATGCCTATAATCCCAGTACTTGGGAGGCTGAGGCAGGAGGATTGTAAAATTGAGGCCAGCCTCAACAACCTAGCAAGACTCTGTTTCAAAACAAAAAATAAAAAGGGCTGGGGTGTAGCTCAGAGGTAGAACACCCCTGAGTTCTATCTCTAGTACCACCAATAAATAAATGAATGAATATAAATAAAGCACTACCAAATGTAAACGATGCAAAATTATCCCCCCTGAGGAAGGATGGAGGGCCAGGGCCTTGAGTATGCAAAAGGCTCTAATACTCAGCTACATCCCCACTCAGGATGCAAGATTAGAACACTGCCTCTGAGCCAGGTGTGGTGGCACACGCTTGTAATCCCAGTACTTGGGAGGCTGAGACAGGAGGATCACAGATTTGCGGCCAACCTCTGCTACTTAGTGAGGCCCTCCGCAACTTAGTGAGACCCTGTTTCAAAATAAAGAATAAAAAATAGGACCGGGGGTGTAGCTCAGAGGTAGAATGCCCCTGGGTTTAATCCCCAGTATCACAAAAAAGAAAACCAGCAACAAAAACAACTAAAACAATGCCTCTGGCCAATCGGAAGAAACAATTCAATAAAGCAAGTAATTTCAAAAAGCAAGAGTGACTGACTTGATCTGTCTTTCTCTTAAGACTCATAGCTAAATTTTCATTTTTATTTTTAAGATGTGGTGCCCAGTTATTTCTTTTGTCTTAGCCCTTGAGGTACATAGTTACTCATGAAGGATAGAAAATGTCCACCTCTCCTTTGAGAAGAAAGTAAAGCAGATCTCAAAAAAAAGCTTATATGTAGCGAGTTTCTTTTGGGGGGGTGATAAAAATGATCTTGGAATCAGACAGTGGTGATGATAGCACAACCTTATGACTATATTAAAAACCAATGGCCAGGCGTGGTGGCGCATGCTTGTAATCCCAGTACTTGGGAGGCTGAGACAGGAGGATCACAGGTTCTTAGCTACTTAGTGAGAACCTGTTTCAAAATAAAGACTAAAAAATAGGGCTGGGGGTGTAGCTTGGAGGTAGAATGCCCCTGGGTTCAATTCCCCAGTACTTAAAAAAAAAATAAAAATCAATGAACTGTACATTTTTTTTTTTTTTTTTTGCAGTACTGGGGATTGAGCCCACAGTGTGCTACCATGCCCGGCTTTTATTTGTTGTTGTTTATTTGTTTTGAAGTACTA
Organism: Glis glis; assembly: GCA_004027185.1. NCBI lineage: Eukaryota > Metazoa > Chordata > Mammalia > Rodentia > Gliridae > Glis > Glis glis. Next base: position 5,283 of record PVJS01055125.1, on the reverse strand, counting down.
AGGATTGAACCCAAGGGTAGTCTACCTCTCAACTACAGCTACAGCCCTATTTTATTTTTTAGTTTGAAACAGGGTCTCACCAAGTTGCAGAGGGCCTCACTAAGTAGCTGAAGATGGCCATGAACCTGTAATCCTCCTGTCTCAGCCTCCCACGTACTGGGATTACAAGCATGCACCACCATGCAGGGCATGGAGTATATGTGTGTATGTTACTGGGGATTGAACCCAGCCAAGGATAATCTACTTCTGAGCTACACCCTGGCCCCATTTTCAATTATTATTATTAGTAGAAGTAGTACTAGAGATTGAACCCCAGGGCATTCTACCTCTGAGCTACCACACCCAGCTCACCTTGGCCCTTTTTAAATGTATATATATGTGTGTGTGTGTGTGTGTGTGTGTGTGTGTGTGTGTGTGTATTTATGTGGTACTGGGGATTGAACCCAGGGGCATTCTACCTCTGAGTTACACCCCCAGCCTTCTTTTATTTTGTTTTTTTTTTTTTTTTGGTACTGAGAATGGAACCCAGGCACATTCTATCTCCAAGCTACACCCCCAGCCCTATTTTAGTTTTATTTTGAAATAGTCTTGCTAGGTTAATGAGAGTTTCACTACTTGCTGAGGCTGTCCTCAAACCTGTGATCCTTCTGTCTCAGCTTCCCAAGTACTGGGATTACAGGTGTGCACCACAACATCCGGCTTCCATTTTTTATTTTGAAATACGGTCTCGTTAAATTACTGTGCACTGGCCTCGAACCTGCGATCTGTGATCTTCCTGTTTCAGCCTCCCAAGTACTGGGATTATAGGAGTGCACCACTTCACTTAAAAGGATGAATCTTATGGTATGTGAGTTATCTAAAAAAAAATTATCACCTACCAGTTCTATGTTAACATCTACAGGGCATTTCAGGATAGCAGTAAAATAAAATTGAAAGGTAACTATACTTAACTGCATTAAGGCATAAAATTATAAATGAAGGGTAGAATTTTCTACCTTTTTTTCAACATCACCCAACCTCCCTCTACCCCTCCCCACAAAAGCATGAGAGGAGTAAAGCATGAGATCCTCTGGAATTAGCACCTTTACAGTAGTGGTTTTCAATCACCGGTAACTTTGCTCCCTAGGAGACATTTTTTTGGCTGTTACAGTGAGGTAGGTGCTATTCACATTTAGTAGGTAGAGGCAAGCAATGCTACTATGATGTATTCTATAATGCATAGGGCAGAGCCCAAAACAAAGAGTTATCCAGTCCAAAATGTCAAATAGCAGTAAGGTTAAAAATCCTGCTCTTGAGCTAGGTGTAGTGGCACATGCCTGTAAACCCAGTACTTGGGAGGCTGAAACAGGAGGATCACAGGTTCATAGACAGCCTCAGCAATTTAGTGAGACTCTCAGCAAACTAGTGAGACCCTGTTTCAAAACAAAAAATAAAAAGACTGGTGGTGTAGCTCGGAGGTAGAATGACCCTGGGTTCAATCCCCAGTACCACCAAAAAAAAAAATTTTAATTAGAGGATCAAATTCATTGGTAGGATGGAGTTAAGCAAAGCAAAGAGAATGGAATGGGGGAGATAGCACCATAATAATTATACCCTAATTCTGTACACTAGTATGCATTTTATAGGCTCCTAAATAAGTAATATGAAATTAATAAGGATATGTCAAGGTTGCTGGATTTCCCAGAAGTGCACTAACCTATCATATAGGTCCGATATGAGGATTCTTAGCTTCCTGTCATGAATGGGTAGCATTCTAGAAGCCATCTTGCTTTTCAGTTTCTAAAGCCTGGGAAAGGGGCTGGGCGGTAGTTCAATGGTAGAGAGCATACTTAGCATGCCCAAGGCACTGGGTTCAATCCCCAGCACCAAAATAAATGCATAAATAAAACAAACCTGAGTAAGTACAATCTTTTCATTGAGATTCATATACAGTTGAAGAAATTGGGCTTGACAGGTGTAATAGGTAGAATTTTTTCTAACAAGTAGGAATACACTTTGACTTAGAGGGTGGGGGAGAGGTAGTACCGTGGAAATTTTTAAGCATATCCTGCTGAACTTGCTTGCTGCATAAATGGATTTGGAATTTAAGCTTGAGAGGGTTTCCATTAGTAGAATGATACTTTTTCTCTTCCTAAGTATTCCTCTCTCTCTACAAAAATTTGAACCATGGTTCTCTGGCCCTCTTACACAATGACAATTTATCCAGCATTTGGGGCAACAAGATTCAGTTCCACAGTGCTGAACCTGGCACAGGTGACTAAAAGTCATCCCTTCATGTGCCTGAGCTTTTATTATTTCAATCATGTCCAGTGGAAGGATTTCTAAAATGTACTACATACATCTTTCCTGTCTCAAACTAAATGCTATTTAGTGAAAATAACTTTTATTCGCTACTCAGGGCCATAAGTGTGATCTTCGATAACTGAACATGGAGATACGCAAGACTGTCAGCCCAAAGACTGAATCCCTGGACTGTACTTTCAGTTCCTGGTCTTCTCTGTCACTGACAGCTGTCTGTATTTTGCTGAGTGTTGCAGTTGCTTTCTAGCCTACCATGCACTAAAAAACCACAAAACAAAACTGACTGGAAGTTTACTTAAATTATTCTAAATGGTAGTCCTTTCTTTAGAGTGTATATGTATTTTTCCCTTACTTTTGGTTTTGAAATTGTGTTTAGCATGTATCTGGCCTCCACACAGGAGTGCTACTAGTCTAAATGTACATGTTCAGCTACCTTGAACATTGTTCATTATATTCTTTTCATGACAGCCCAAAGAGAACAAACCCAGCATTAAAACTCAACTTTATTTTGAAACATTTCTATAAACAATGTTTTAATCTGAGAATAGTACCTCCTATGTGGACCCAACCCTCTAGTTTTGTCTTGGATAATATCTAATCTTCTGCAGAACTTTTCTTGATGAGGCTCCCACTGATATTTCAGAAAGTCTATTCTGTAATACCATATTCCTTGAGCTCTCCTGTAGCTGATAACATGGATTATCTGTTTCCCAACATTGCATCCAATTCTAAATAGAGTCTCAAATTGTCTGGTTCTGTGTTAGAAGCTCTTCAAACTTCAGTCACTTTTCTTCTCTCTATATATACCTATCTATCTATATCTGCTATTGGGGATTGAACCCTGGGGTGTTCTACCTCTGAGCTACACCCCCCCCCTGCACTTTTTATTTCTGAAACAGGGTCTCACTAAATTGCTGAGGCTGACCGCAAACCTGCCATACTCCTTTCTCAGCCTCCCAAGCACTGGCATTATAGTTGTGACCCTGTCCGGCTCGCCTCAATATTTCTATCAGCATTCTTACTCAACTGCACTATCATCTTTTTGCAGAGGCTTTTCAAATACCTTTCTATTTCCATGACTTTTCTTTAATTTAAACAATGTAGCCCCACTTTGAATTTGATCATCTGCTTTCTAGCATTGAGGGAGACCACTGAGTATTAACTTGTACAGATCCAGCAACATAACTCTGAAGACCTTCAGTCTTCTGTTTACAACCTCTGCCACATCTACTCCTGCCACAGGATCAAGAATCTAGTACTTCTTTCCTTTCTCTCCCCTGCCTAGTTAAATTTTGGCCACATTATGCAGTGTATCAGTACCCTCTTTTCTAAAACACCATCTCCTTGCCTTAAGTTAGAACGTTTTAGAGTTGTATGTTAACTTTATATACTATTGCAAACAATCTGAAACCCCAGGAATAGTCTCATAAAAAATTTACAGAAATATCAGCCTTTAGCACTGTGTATGTTGTTTCAGAGGATATAATTTGACTCATGATGTAAACAAATTATAAAAACCTCAGACACTATTTTTATTAACTTGTTACAATCAAACTAAGGTGATTCTTCTTAAACCTTTCCAGCCAAGTGACCCCTCCGCAGGAGATATATATATTTTTTTCCAGGGATAGTAACCTGTAACCCAAGACACTCCTAAACAGAATTTCGTTGATATTTGTGAATTACCTTTAAACTTAATACGAGGGGCTGGGGGGGTGTAGTTTAGTGGTACAGCCCATGCTTAATATTCAGGAGGTCCTGGGTTCAATATCCAGCACCCCCCAAAATATAAACAAAATTTAAAAATACTATAGTCGCCTCCATAAACATATTTGTGTTCTTCTAGAAAAGACATTTAATATCTTTAGCAATAAGTACAACAAATGCTCCGGAAGGCGCACTTGGTTTATCCTGGGGGGGTTCTGCATACTCCTAACCGCACCCCAAAGGGTGAAAAACATACAAGCTTGAAGGTTTACTGTCCAGCTCTTGAAGAAGCTGCAAAAGGCACTACTGACATTAGAATCCAACACATATTTACTGTAAAAAGCGACAACCTTAACAACCGTCCCATAACTTCAAATTAGAATCCCATAACGTTGCCCCGAAATATCTTTGATTTCCGCTGCTGATTCCCCAAATGCCCTGCTTCACGTTTATCTTTGATGCCTTTAGTACCTGCACATCGCTTACTTTCTAATAGCCAAAATGCATCTCGCGTTTTAAATACTCTGCTCGCGTGTGCCTCTTCCTGTTTTTCCCACCCTCCTTTAAACATCTTTTCCTGCGGGCAGGGCTCATCCCTCCAGGGGCTACGCTCCAGCTTGGTGAACGTTACAACAAAGGCGCGGGGCGCCGCGGCCAGGAGCCCCGCACGCCGCCACCGAGGAGGGCGCAGGGAGCGCCGGGCGCCGGGGTGGGGAGCAGAGCGCCAGCGCCCCCGCGGCGGCGACCACGGTCCTGATGACAGCGTCGCCCGCACCCCGTCATCAGCCTCCACTCGGAGGACAGCCAACGCCTCAGCCCGGCAGCTTCTCCGACCTGGGCCGCGGGTGCCGACGGCCCGAGCCGGCCGCCCGGGCTCCGCCCGCCCCGAGCCCCGGATGTGACGGCACCGCCGTCGCGGCGCTCGCCCCCGGCCCGGGACGAGCGTGGGGGATCCCGGAAAGGAGGCCTGGGAGGGGTCTGCCCGGGCCGCCGCCACCACATACCCAAGTGAGCAGGCTCTCGCACAGCTCCACGCGCTCCGCCGACTCCACACCGAACATCTTCCTGTGCGGGGGCTGGCGGCGCCGCCCGCGCGCCTGGGTGGTCCCGACGGTCCGCGCAGCTGACCGGGCCTCTGGCGCAGCTCCGGCTCGCGCACCGGCCGCTTCCTCTCGCCGCGCTGGCCGCGGCTCCGCACCGTCCCCCGCTCCCCTCCTCCCTTCAGACGGGACCGCGCGCCGCCGCGCGCCCCCGGCCACGCCCGCCACCGCGCGC